>JAQJVL010000055.1:2475840-2630840 GCA_035578905.1 Stictocephala bisonia
CTCATCACTTAAAGATAGTTCATTATCACTCATGAAAATACAGGGATTTAATTCGTCATGAATATTTTGTGAAAAAAACAAGCATTTCGTCTTGGAAGCATTTACATGGAGATTACTACTATTTAGGTATTGGTACAGCTCGGAGAGCTGCAAATAACTTTCTATTTCCAAACTACTTAAAAATTTGTTCATAAAAACAAGGGATATATCATCGGCGTAAAAAGTAGCAAGTAGATTTGGAAACATTTCAGTCAAATCATTCAAATAAAGAATGAAAAGAATCGGGCCTAAAACAGAACCTTGAGGGATTCCGAATGTTACATTGAGATTATTGGACTGCATATTATTTATATTAACCTTATGTCATCTTTTAGTAAGATAAGATTTAATCGAGTGCTTTGATTTAACTCAAGGTATCTTCACTCCTCAGACACATCGAGTGCTTTGATTTAACTCAAGGTTTCTTCACTCCTCAGACACATCGAGTGCTTTGATTTAACTCAAGGTATCTTCACTCCTCAGATACATTGAGTGCTTTGATTTAACTTTGCGTCATGACGCCCTAACCAAACACTTCAAGTTCATGCGCACGCGTCAAATTCATGCGCACTCAACAACTTCATGCGCCCGCGACAACTTCATGCGCACTTGACAAGTTCATGCGCACCCTACACCTATTTTTCTCACCATTTCGTGTTTGTATATCTCAGGCTTTTTGGTGTAACTCCTATGACTTCAAATTTCACAAGTAACGTTTCTAAATAGTCAAAGCATGGTAACTTGTGATAAAACTATTATTTTATACTGAACTGTACAATTAATATAGGCCTATAAGTGGAGATTAAAATCTAGATTAAATGTTACTTTGAAATATATTTATATACAAAATTAAATTGGTTTGGATTGACGTATATTTACGTTTTCTTGGGACAGTTCTTGCTGTTCTTAGAATAGTGAAGTCACGGTAACTATAAAAGATGGTAGGTATCACTACGGTGTAATATACCGACGAGCCTGCGCAGTGAACTGTGACGTCATATGGGTGAAATTACTGATTTAATTATTCTATTAAATACTGGTAAAGCATTCAGCTTAACAGTTAGCAAGTTATTTAACACTCAAGTACAAAACTGGGGTCAATTGGACCCCACACAGTTTTCTGTACATATCTTTTGGATTAAACGATTGCAATACAATGTATTTTGTAACTACGCAATAAAATATTTCTATTTCAATAAAAATTCTTGTATTCATACTTAGCACCCATGTTACTTTAGTTTAATCTTTTATTAACATTTTGCAATAGTTCAGTGATTTTTAAATAAACCGATTAAAATGTATATATAAAACAAGTTATAGTGGAGTCCTGTCGACCCCACTGTTATACTTACGTGTGCCATTTTGCTTACTATTTCAATGAAAATCCATAGATAAAAGGCTGCGAAACAAAGCTTTGTTGTATCTTTATTTATTATTGTATCATGATGTGATTTGTGAAAACGGTCTTTTTCTGGATTATGCAAGCAAGACCATAGAGAAACATTATTTTTGTTGTTAACTTTTCCGCCAAGTTTTTTATAACGTATTATTTCCCATTTTTGTTAGATATAGTAAGAACATATGTGTATATTTCCAATATTTCACCATAATTATCGTACAGTAAGTTAATTCCTGATTTCAAATATGGTTTTTATTAAAATTTTATTAAATCACATAGTTTGTTAAATGTTCGTAAACATACTTTTATTGTTAAAAACTTTACAATTTTAAAATCTTATATTACTATATTATGTATTGAGCTGAGACACAATAAAGTATGTAGAGAACCTAAAGGAAAACCATATAAACAATAAACGCATAATTTTCAATAAAAGAAACCAAAAACTATGTATATTTTAAGTTACTAATTGGGGTCTGGTGGACCCCGTCGTTATAATTGAGGTACTAAAAGTAGGTGTTATGCTTGAAGGTTAATACTTATCAGCTGGAATCGTAACTACAGGAATTAGAACAGTATTTTGTGTTTATTTGTCGTTTGTTTTTGCCATTTCGCCCATATGATATCATGGGAGATGCGCGTGATACCTACCGTGGTTGAAGTGTCATCCAGCTGACTAAACAACAGTAGTAAATAATCAGCTGGTATACTGACAGCTGATTACCAGATGGAGAGGTAGAGCATGTGTTGCGACATTCTACACCGCTCTGATAAGTATTGTGATCCTACATTAATTCTCTCTTGAGCTAATTACCAGGCCTATATGTGATTTTTAACACTTCAAATCACACATCTTATTATCAAACAATCTTAATACATACCATTTTAATACATACAATTGAGAGTAGATTTAATTTTATAATGTAAAAACAACGTTTGAATGTATGTAAAACTATATTAAAAGGTAGTGTTGCTATGGTAATAAACTATCAACAGTACGAACTATTAAAGTCTTTTATCAGTACGACAGCCCCCACACACAATTGTAAAAATTAAGGAGAAAACTGATGAAACTAGTCAAATCCACTCAGATGACAGTCATATACCTCAGTTTCTTTATACGATAGCAATAAATTTGTTAATATTATGAAAAATAATGAGAAAGAAGGAAATAATTGAATTGTTCGGAAATTCACTCAACCGAGTTACACCATCACCATAACATGGCCAATGAGTACACATTACATTTCAAATTTATTTTTGAAAACTATTGAAGTTGCACGTTGAGTTAAAATAAATAAAGGAATGAAATAGGCGAATGACTTGAGATAATTTATATGCCTGGTAAGCTAGTAATAACAAAATGTAATAAACTGATGGGAAATGTGGTAACCAAACCTTACGGTAAGCAGGAGTTTGCCTGTAACATGATCTTTATGTAACGTAGTATACCTGTGTACGTGAACCCATGATAAGTTATATATTATAATTTTATATTACATATAATTATATATTTGGTCTGTTTACTAAAGTACAAAGTCGGGTTAGGGAACCTTGTAACGAACAGTGTTAACTTTGACAACACTAATAACTATTCTTAAGAGTCTGCATAGGCTGTCGGCCATGTTGGTTTTAATCCCATAAGAATAATGTTATTTGCGAATCAATAGTTTTTCGTTATTTATTGACCAAAATTTCTGTATGAATTGTCATTTTAAACGTTATTATATTGCCCGTTGGGTTTACTTTTCATATTTTGAATACATAGGGCCTACGCCTCTGCAGATTTTTAAGAGCAGTCTTTTGTCAAATATCGTAAATCTGATCACCTTTCTTTGCTTTAATTGTTGCACCATCTTTAATGTATTATAAAATAAATTGACTACGTTTAAATGAAAAAGTTATTATTAAAGAATAGTTTTAATTAATTTTAAAACACATCTTTTGCACATGCATTTTAAAATCAGTAATAAAAAACACTTATATTGAATCTTAAAATTAATTCCTTGCAATTCATTTATTATTGGCTTTGAAGTGTTTGATTTAAGTTGGTATCCTTATGGTATTGGTTTTTTTATTTTATAATTTACGATTTTATGGTATAATTATTGTTTCTACGGTCTTTAATTATTTATGTTTGCTGTACCGTATTTATTTTTTCCATTTTAATATTTAACTGCTCATTATTATTGTATTTATATAATTTTGAATTTAATTTGTAAATACTTTTGAATTTGATTTGGAATTTGGTACGCTATTTAATACTTTTTAATAATATGATTTAAATCATGGAGACTTCTGTTTGTATTTATTATATATAGTTATATTACTGTATTTCACTTATGGTGGTACATTTGTTATACTATACTGTATAAGTAGGGCCTATTGATGTTATATAGTAGTCTATTATGAAATTATGAGTTGTTCAATTATAACTAAATATTTAAAATGATTAAGTCCATAAATATTACGTTTATTTATAAAATATCATAAACAGCTTAAGTAGTAATAAGTTAATAACAATAATAAAAAAAATTATGGCTATTTTTATAAGATATTTGCTTTGTAGTGAATAAAAGGATGGGATCGTATGAAAAAAATGTTATCCAGGCATGTAAGTGACGGTCAATAGTGTTGTAAAACTACTGACATGTCTATAAAGATGATTTCCTAGTATAAATCATGGTCAAGATAAAAGTTCAATAAATGTTATTTATAGGCATTTTAGACTACTTACTAGATTGAAGTGCATGTGTTGAGTGGGAGGGGAGTCTTTAGTGGTGCGTAGTACCCGAGAACTAAAGATATCATTATATAATCGTTGGTAGTACCGTAGTGCGTATCTTCATAATCTGTTCGATTGGTTCGGCACTTGCCATAAATTGAGAGTGTAGCCTGAGCTAGCAGGCCCAAAGTTGTTAAACGTTTATGAAACTTATAGAATCGCTGAACAAATGAACCACTAGAACTACAGTTCCATAATACCGATCTTTAAAATATTGTTTATTTACGAAACCGAATCATTTCTATCAAGGCTATAAACGATGCAATCATAACTAATAAGTGATTAGCTGGAAGGAAGTAACCTACGCTGTGTTAGCATGTTTACCCGTCGGAGTGAGCAAATAATTGCAGCGAACAGCAGCTACAGTCTGTATACGGTAGGGTGGCGCACGGACCCGCCAGCTACCTGTGTCTGTCCTTTCCTCCCCCCCGCGCTCGCGGCTGTTTCCATAATGAGTCACCAACTAGCCCCTCTAATAGAATTATTAACTTTTTTTACTTTCTCATAATATCTCAATTTTAATAGAATATTTGTAAAGTACTAACAAAACTAAGTAAGTGATATAAAACACGATGTGCTTTGATTATAAATAACGAAATGGTCGAAAGTTATTTTTTAGCCGGAAATACTGTATGATTTGTTAAATGTTTTATATTTCTCATAATTCCCTAATCTTGATACAATATTATTTTAAGAGTTCTTTGAAAAAAGGTAGAATAATTTAAAATTATGTTATCGCATACTATTTAATCAGCCAAAATATCATTAAATAGGCAACACTACATACTTTACAGTTTATTTGATTAATAAATCAACATTATTTTATATTACTCCCAGTAATCTTCTTCAAGCCAAAGTATTTAGTGTCCAGAAGTTGAGCATTTTCCATTTATCTTCCATGTTGTTTCCGTGTGACACTGAAATAAAACAAAATCGCGCTATAACCAATATACAATATTTTAAGATTGCAGCTAATTTTTTACCATTCGTTATATTTTATTACTAGTTCTAATGACATTAAAATGTTTTAAAGCATACATTGAAATGTTACAGTACCCGCTATTCATCAATTATCGCAACCTTATTGTCATGACTAATAAAGAAGTAGTAATATCTTATTATACTCTACTTATATTAAAAAAAAAAGTTTAAGGGTCTCTGTAAATTTGAAGATAATTATTTTTGTTTTACTGTATAGGCCTACTATTATCATAATTTTTATACCCTTTTTGTAATCATATATATTACGTTCCAATAAAACCACACTAAAAAACACAATT
This sequence comes from Stictocephala bisonia, assembly GCA_035578905.1. Taxonomy (NCBI): domain Eukaryota; kingdom Metazoa; phylum Arthropoda; class Insecta; order Hemiptera; family Membracidae; genus Stictocephala; species Stictocephala bisonia. The sequence goes on from JAQJVL010000055.1 coordinate 2,481,344, forward strand.
CCGGACACTAAATACTTTGGCTTGAAGAAGATTACTGGGAGTAATATAAAATAATGTTGATTTATAATCAAATAAACTGTAAAGGTATGTAGTGTTGCCTATTTAATGATATTTTGGCTGATTAAATAGTATTGCGATAAAATAATTTTAAATTATTCTACCTTTTTTCAAAGAACTCTTAAAAATAATATTGTATCAAGATTAGGGGAATTATGAGAAATATAAAACATTTAACAAATCATACTGTATTCCGGCTAAAAAATAACTTTCGACCATTTCGTTATTTATAATCAAAAGCACATCGTGTTTTATATCACTTTTCTTAGTTTTGTTAGTACTTTACAAATATTCTATTAAAATTGAGATATTATGAGAAAGTAAAAAAAGTTAATAATTCTATTAGAGGGGCTAGTTGGTGACTCATTATGGAAACAGCCGCGAGCGCGGGGGGGGGAGGAAAGGACAGACACAGGTAGCTGGCGGGTCCGTGCGCCACCCTACCGTATACAGACTGTAGTTAAGATGAATGTTTTGAACCTACGCTGTGTTAGCATGTTTACCCGTCGGAGTGCGCAAATAATTGCAGCGAACAGCAGCTAGTTAAGATGAATGTTTTGAACCTACGTTGTGTTAGCATGTTTACCCGTAGGAGTGAGCAAATAATTGCAGCGAACAGCAGCTAGTTAAGATGAATGTTTTGAACCTACGCTGTGTTAGCATGTTTACCCGTCGGAGTGCGCAAATAATTGCAGCGAACAGCAGCTAGTTAAGATGAATGTTTTGAACCTACGTTGTGTTAGCATGTTTACCCGTCGGAGTGAGCAAATAATTGCAGCGAACAGCAGCTAGTTAAGATGAATGTTTTGAACCTACGTTGTGTTAGCATGTTTACCCGTCGGAGTGAGCAAATAATTGCAGCGAACAGCAGCTAGTTAAGATGAATGTTTTGAACCTACGTTGTGTTAGCATGTTTACCCGTCGGAGTGAGCAAATAATTGCAGCGAACAGCAGCTAAGTTAAGATGAATGTTTTGAAACCTACGTTGTGTTAGCATGTTTACCCGTCGGAGTGCGCAAATAATTGCAGCGAACAGCAGCTAGTTAAGATGAATGTTTTGAACCTACGCTGTGTTAGCATGTTTACCCGTCGGAGTGAGCAAATAATTGCAGCGAACAGCAGCTAGTTAAGATGAATGTTTTGAACCTACGTTGTGTTAGCATGTTTACCCGTCGGAGTGAGCAAATAATTGCAGCGAACAGCAGCTAGTTAAGATGAATGTTTTGAACCTACGTTGTGTTAGCATGTTTACCCGTCGGAGTGAGCAAATAATTGTAGCGAACAGCAGCTAGTTAAGATGAATGTTTTGAACCTACGCTGTGTTAGCATGTTTACCCGTCGGAGTGAGCAAATAATTGCAGCGAACAGCAGCTAGTTAAGATGAATGTTTTGAACCTACGTTGTGTTAGCATGTTTACCCGTCGGAGTGAGCAAATAATTGTAGCGAACAGCAGCTAGTTAAGATGAATGTTTTGAACCTACGTTGTGTTAGCATGTTTACCCGTCGGAGTGAGCAAATAATTGTAGCGAACAGCAGCTAGTTAAGATGAATGTTTTGAACCTACGCTGTGTTAGCATGTTTACCCGTCGGAGTGAGCAAATAATTGCAGCGAACAGCAGCTAGTTAAGATGAATGTTTTGAACCTACGTTGTGTTAGCATGTTTACCCGTCGGAGTGAGCAAATAATTGCAGCGAACAGCAGCTAGTTAAGATGAATGTTTTGAACCTACGTTGTGTTAGCATGTTTACCCGTCGGAGTGAGCAAATAATTGCAGCGAACAGCAGCTAGTTAAGATGAATGTTTTGAACCTACGTTGTGTTAGCATGTTTACCCGTCGGAGTGAGCAAATAATTGTAGCGAACAGCAGCTAGTTAAGATGAATGTTTTGAACCTACGTTGTGTTAGCATGTTTACCCGTCGGAGTGAGCAAATAATTGCAGCGAACAGCAGCTAGTTAAGATGAATGTTTTGAACCTACGTTGTGTTAGCATGTTTACCCGTCGGAGTGAGCAAATAATTGTAGCGAACAGCAGCTAGTTAAGATGAATGTTTTGAACCTACGTTGTGTTAGCATGTTTACCCGTCGGAGTGAGCAAATAATTGTAGCGAACAGCAGCTAGTTAAGATGAATGTTTTGAACCTACGTTGTGTTAGCATGTTTACCCGTCGGAGTGAGCAAATAATTGTAGCGCAAACTAGCAGGCTAGTTAAGATGAATGTTTTGAACCCTACCGTTGTGGTTAGCATGTTTACCCGTCGGCCAACAATCCCCGTGAGCTAAATAATTGTAGCGAACAGCAGCTAGTTAAGATGAATGTTTTGAACCCTACGTTGTGTTAGCATGTTTACCCGTCGGAGTGAGCAAATAATTGCAGCGAACAGCAGCTAGTTAAGATGAATGTTGAACCTACGTTGTGTTAGCATGGTTTTACCCGGTCGGGGAGGTGAGCAAAATATTGTAGCGAACAAGCAGCTAGTTAAGGATGGAATGTTTTGAACCTACGTTGTGTTAGCATGTTTACCCGTCGGAGTGAGCAAATAATTGTAGCGAAACAGCAGCTAGTTAAGATGAATGTTTTGAACCTACGTTTGTAGTTAGCATGTTTTACCCGTCGGAGTGAGCAAATAATTGCAGGGAACAGCAGCTAGTTAAGATGAATGTTTTGAACCTACGCTGTGTTAGCATGTTTACCCGTCGGAGTGAGCAAATTATTGCAGCGAACAGCAGCTAGTTAAGATGAATGTTTTGAACCTACGTTGTGTTAGCATGTTTACCCGTGCGAGTGAGCAAATAATTGCAGCGAACAGCAGCTAGTTAAGATGAATGTTTATGAACCTAACGCTGTGTTAGCATGTTTACCCGTCGGAGTGAGCAAATAATTGTAGCGAACAGCAGCTAGTTAAGATGAATGTTTTGAACCTACGCTGTGTTAGCATGTTTACCCGTCGGAGTGAGCAAATAATTGCAGGGAACAGCAGCTAGTTAAGATGAATGTTTTGAACCTACGCTGTGTTAGCATGTTTACCCGTCGGAGTGAGCAAATAATTGCAGCGAACAGCAGCTAGTTAAGATGAATGTTTTGAAACACATTTATTACCTTGCTAAAACAATTTGTAAGTTCTAAGTGTGACAAACCACTAAAAAGACAAGTCATGATGTTTAGGAGTTGCGGAGTGAACGATGTCAAGAATAGGTACGAGCTCAAGAGTGTTGTTTCATTGTCATTTCTGGTACAATAACACTGGCTGTTGTTCTTGCAGTCCGTGAGACTCAAATTGTTTATATGAATGGACCTATAACCGGAAGAACACATTCAAGAAGGAAGGAATTCATAGCAGTTTCGTCAAGGTCCGTTCTTAATTAAGTTTCCAAGTGCCGTACCGTGTTACATAACTTCCCGATGAAGCATTGTTCACTGTGGGTTTCCACTTGTATCGTCTTGATTGGTTTCCACGAACTAAACAATTAAAGAAAGAGAAGGTTGTTGTCTTGTTGTGAGTAGAGATGCACAATTAAGGCACTTTTCTCCTTACTGCAAAACAAGTCTTTTTTTCTTGGAGGCTCTTTGGGCCTAAATCTCAAACAGTAGACTTAGAACCATGGGGCAGGGGTAAACACTACATGGTCTCATGGGAGTCGAACCAGGGTCTCTGCGTGGCACGCCAGGCAGCCATGGCCGTTCGGTTAAAAAATTAATTACACACTAAAGAAATCATTAAAAGAATAGTTAGGGTAACACTGATACAGTAGAAAAACTATAGAAATGATAGAAAGAATCATAAATAAAAACTAAACTAATGTAAAAAATAAGCAATATTATTGAAATCATATAGAGAAAAAAAGAAAAATCTAAACAATTAGGCCTAAAATAAAAGGAGACCCAAATAAATAAATTCTTTATTGCATAATACAATTAACAATTAATTGTGTTTCAAAAGTCAAAATTTAGTCTAGCATAAAACACTCACACACAATCGGACACATTCATACATACATTTTGCACATGCATCCTACATTCACACACTTGACACCAGAATTGCATGATATGGTGTTTACTGACTGTCCCAGCGGCTTTGAAAGAATTCTTCGACTGAATAAAAAGCATTTTCCACCAAAAGGTATTTTAAACGTCTTTTGAGCAAATTCAGGTTTTGATTTTTAATTTGTTCAGAGAGCAAATTGATTATGTTCACACCCACTTGTGATGGCAGACGCTTGAAAACTGCGCTTCTATACCTCTGCGTTCTGTAATTATTCCTCCCTCTAGTTTCATAAGAGTGAACATCCCTACCGCGCGTCAAAGTGCACTTTGACTTGCAGTACAGGGCGACCTCCAATAACTTATATAGAGGCAGGGTAGGGTAGACCTATTATCTAGATTGCCAAAAAGAATTAGTTACCATGTACATTTGCAGGTTCTTCCTTTAGTTACGGTACCTGTGGAATCGATATGAATTGCTTTTATTTACTTAAAACATCTGAATTTAGCGTTCTTGGTATTACTTATTAATAATCTCAAATAGGTACCAAGCTCAAAATATTGAAAGTAAAGTTGGCGGTAGTCGTCCCATGAGTTAAAACATACTGAAGTAAAGTTGGCTGTAGTCGTCCCATGAGTTAAAACATACTGAAGTAAAGGTTGGCTGTAGGTCGTCACATAAGTTTAAAATATACTGAGGTAAAGTAGGCTGTGGTCGTCACATAAGTTAAAATATACTGAGGTAAAGTAGGCTGGTGGTCGTCTCATGAGTTCAAAGCTACTGATGTAAAGTTGCCTGTAGTCGTCACATAAGTTAAAATTATACTGAGTACAGTAGGCTGTGGTCGTCTCATGAGTTAAAACATACTGAAGTAAAGTTGCCTGTAGTCGTCACATAAGTTAAAAATATACTGAGGTAAAGTAGGCTGTGGTCGTCTCATGAGTTCAAAGCTACAGATGTAAAGTAAGCTGAAGTCGTCACAAGAGTTAAAAGCTACTGAACTAAAGTAAGCTGTAGTCGTCACATAAGTTAAAACATACTGAGGTAAAGTAGGCTATGGTCGTCTCATGAGTTCAAAGCTACTGAAGTGAAGTAGGCTGTGGTTGTCTCGTGAGTTCAAAGCTAGTGAAGTGAAGTAGACCATAGTCGTTTACATGTTCAAAGCCACTGAAGGAAAACAGTGAGTTTTGACTTGTGTTGTTGTTTATATAAACATACAACATTTTCCTCTTCCGCAGGGTTTTAAAATAACAATGTGTTTAGGAAGAATACACTAAAAAATAAAACTAAATCTAACATTCTAACTATTATGTCACAAATTCAAAACATCTCAGTATTATTTTTGAAAGGTATGAAAAATAAAGTTATCTCAAGATATTGAACAATATTAGTTACTACTACAGTTTTATGAAGTTAAACAATACTAAATTATTAATGTTCCAAAACAACATATAAATTATTAATGTTCATAAAAAATTAAATCTGAAAAATAAACAATTTTCTTAGCCTTTACTAGGGCCTACTTAAACAAAATTATTTTTATAAATAGCACAAATTTCCAGAACCAAACAAATCCAAAATTTGTCTAGGTCTGACAGTGCGACCTGATCTGGTCATGACAAGTAAGCTGGCTGCAGGTTCATCCTGCCTCCCAGCATCCCCCCCCCCATGTACCACATCATTATTTGGGACTGTTACATTTAAATCATCATTAGTTGAAAAGAAACTGTTATTACCATGTGACTGATTTTCTCCAATGATAAGAGTTTCTCCTCAATACATTTTCAAACTTATTCTTAACTAAATAAGACCTAGGATACTTGTCTTTTTTAATTACAACACCACGGTCCCATATTTTCCCCTGCTTTATTAATACTTTCTCATTTTTGGAAAATTCATCTCGTACTCCAGAAGTTAGGTTGCGATGAGATTTAACTCTAGATTGTATTTTACAAAGTTTCTCCTTAACATTCATTGGCTTAAGCAAATCATCATTGGCTTAAGCATAACAGTCATTGGCTTAAGCAAATCATCATGTATTGGAAGCCTAGTATGCATCCTTCTAGAATTTAAGATTTGTGTAGGACCTAAATTATACAAAGGCAAATTTCTGTAATCCAATAGGCCTAATTCTACATCTTTTTTATCATCTTTACACTTTTTCAAAATGTTCTTACAAGTTTGTACCGCTCTCTCTGCTAACCCATTAGACTTGGGATATCTAGGACTGCTATACATGAACTGAACGTTCCATTGTTCAGAAAACTGTTTACATACTAGTGAATTGAATGGCATATTATCAGCTACAACATGCTTTGGAATACCATGAGTGGCAAAAATAAGCTTCAATTTGCACACTACCTCATCAACTTCTTAATTCTAACAATTCAATCCATTTACATAAATAATCAACAAGTACTTAGTAACTTTTACCTGCAAGCTATAAAACAGCTACTTTTTCAAAAGGCAAATCAGGGATCTCATGAGACAACATCGGTTCCTTTATATTACTAGGCCTATATTTTCACATATAGATCATTGACCTACAACATTTTCAATGTCATTTAACATACCTGGCCAAAAAATTGCTCGACGTGCCCTGTTTATAATTTTTTTTATACCAAAATGACCTTCATGTAAGATGTTTAACATTTCTTTCCTCAGTGATATTGGAATAATAACCCTGTATTTATAAAATAACAATCCATGTTCTACATGGATGTCTTATCACAAGTTGAAATAGGTTTTTACAGTATCATCTAATTTTTGTTTGTTTTTAGGCCAATCATTTTGAACTAAACTAACAACTTTGCTTAAAGTACAATCGGTTTAGTTTCATTTTTAATTAATTATTTTATATTATCAGAAATGGGTACTTGATTATAGGTACCTACACAATGTACAGGTTCATTGATGATAAATTTACCATCAAATTCATCCTTATTGTTAGGCAGATAAGATCTAGATAACAAGTCAGCTATGTAAATATATTTAACAGGTAGATATTCAAGATCAATATCAAACTTCAACAATCTTACCATTCTTTGGATTCTAGGTGAAACCATATCACATAAACTTTTATTCATAATAGAGACAAGTGGTTTACAATCAGTTTGAACCTTTACCTTCCTGCCATAGACATAATAATGTAATTTAGTAACAGAATACACTATACATATAAATTCTTTTTCAATTTGAGAAAAGTTTTGTTCACTTTCAGTTAGACTCCTTGTGGCAAAAGCCATTGGTTGACCATCGACCATTACATAACAGCCTATGCCATGTTTTGAAATATCACATTGAATACTTAAAAGTTTTTTCTAATCAAAATTGGTCAAAACAGGTACTTCAGCGACCATTTGTTTTAATTTTGCAAGCACATTGGAATTAGTAGCTCTACTTTTGTTTTAAGCAACTCTCTTATTGGAAATTTCCTAAGATAATTGAACATTAAAAGAAGTCACTGAAGCTCCTTTTTGCAAGTGGTGTTTTTAAGAGTTAAAAGAGCTTTTACTCGGTCGGGATCAGGTTTTACAGCATCCGTGGAAAAAATGTGACCAAAAAAGTTAACCTCTTTTACTTTGTACTGAATTTTGTTAAAGTTAAATTTTATGTTAAGTTTCCGGGCCCATTCCATTACTTCTCTTAATGTTATATCATATTCTATTTTATTTTCTGTAGCTATCAACAGGTCATCAATATAAATTACAATTAGGAATATCACCAAAGTTAGCTTGATTTATTTTTTGGAACACCTCAGCAGCATTGACTAAACCAAAAGGAAGTCTTAAAAATGTATACAGTACAAATGGAGTTTTAAAAGTACAATAGCTACTTGACTGATCATCAAGTTCGATTTGATAAAACCCTTCTTTTAAATCTAGAACACTAAATACAGATTTATTACTTAACTTAGAACATAGGTCATCCATAGTAGATATTAAGCAAGGCTCTCTTTTAATTGCTTTGTTAAGATGCTTCGGATCTAAACAGATCCTAAGTGAACCATCTGATTTCTCAATAATAACTAAATTGCTAACCCAGTTTTCAGGTTGATCAACTTTAGATATTATTTTTTTCATTTTCTAGCTGATTAAGCTTAATCATGAGTTTGTTCTTAACTGACAATGGAATTCTTCTAGGGCTTTCCACAATTGGAACCCCATTTTCTTTAAGTTTAATACTACATTTGGCACCCTTAAATTTACCAGTACTACTTATGAAATCTAAAGGAATATTGTATTTTTTGTTGAATTTGGCTACAGAATGTTTAATAAAAATATGGCAATGTTTTATAATTGTTGATAAATAACATTTATGTATTTTGGTGCTTTATTTAAATGCTACTAAATACAACATGGCTTTTATATAAACACATTGTTATATTAAAACCCTGCAGAAGAGGGAAATGTTCTATGTTTATATAAACAAAATATAGATCTACCTAGTAGGCATGCCTTGCATGGCATTATGGGACTGGCTTTGGAAACACCAGCCTCTTTGTTGAATATGGCTACAGAATGTTTAATAAAAATGAGACTATGTTTTATAATTGTTAATAAATAACATTTATGTATTTTGGTGCTTTATTTAAATATGCCACTAAATACAACATACTAATGCATAGGGTAGTTTATAGATTTTTCTTATTGCATTATTTATATATTTGTCTCTTGTATTATTGTTTTATTTAATTATTAATGCTCTGCAAGTGTAATTACGGTATTCTATTAAACCACATACTATGAACAGATATTTATAATTCTGTGGTCAAACGCAGTACTCCTGTAACACTGTGCATCAAAGCTGCACTCAAATGCCACTAAGCACGCTCATGTCAAGTCGGGTAATTCGTTAAACTTGTAACGTATAATCTTGAGCAACAACAGAACTAACGACAGTACTCCTGTAACACTGTGCATCAAAGCTGCACTCAAATGTCACTAAGCGCGTTCATGTCAAGTCGGGTCACTCATTAAACTTGTAACGTATAATCTTGAGCAACAATTAACTGACGACAGTACTCCTGTAACACTGTGCATCAAAGCTGCACTCAAATGTCACTAAGCGCGTTCATGTCAAGTCGGGTCACTCATTAAACTTGTAACGTATAATCTTGAGCAACAACTAACTGACAACAGTACTCCTGTAACACTGTGCATCAAAGCTGCACTCAAATGTCACTAAGCACGCTCATGTCAAGTCGGGTAATTCGTTAAACTTGTAACGTATAATCTTGAGCAACAACAGAACTAACGACAGTACTCCTGTAACACTGTGCATCAAAGCTGCACTCAAATGTCACTAAGCGCGTTCATGTCAAGTCGGGTCACTCATTAAACTTGTAACGTATAATCTTGAGCAACAACTAACTGACAACAGTACTCCTGTAACACTGTGCATCAAAGCTGCACTCAAATGTCACTAAGCACGCTCATGTCAAGTCGGGTAATTCGTTAAACTTGTAACGTATAATCTTGAGCAACAACTTACTAACGACAGTACTCCTGTAACACTGTGCATCAAAGCTGCACTCAAATGTCACTAAGCACGCTCATGTCAAGTCGGGTCACTCGTTAAACTTGTAACGTATAGTCTTGAGCAACAATTAACTGACGACAGTACTCCTGTAACACTGTGCATCAAAGCTGCACTCAAATGTCACTAAGCACGCTCATGTCAAGTCGGGTCACTCGTTAAACTTGTAACGTATAGTCTTGAGCAACAACTGACAACAGTACTCCTGTAACACTGTGCATCAAAGCTGCACTCAAATGTCACTAAGCACGCTCATGTCAAGTCGGGTCACTCGTTAAACTTGTAACGTATAGTCTTGAGCAACAATTAACTGACGACAGTACTCCTGTAACACTGTGCATCAAAGCTGCACTCAAATGTCACTAAGCACGCTCATGTCAAGTCGGGTCACTCGTTAAACTTGTAACGTATAGTCTTGAGCAACAACTGACGACAGTACTCCTGTAACACTGTGCATCAAAGCTGCACTCAAATGTCACTAAGCACGCTCATGTCAAGTCGGGTCACTCGTTAAACTTGTAACGTATAGTCTTGAGCAACAATTAACTGACGACAGTACTCCTGTAACACTGTGCATCAAAGCTGCACTCAAATGTCACTAAGCACGCTCATGTCAAGTCGGGTAATTCGTTAAACTTGTAACGTATAATCTTGAGCAACAACAGAACTAACGACAGTACTCCTGTAACACTGTGCATCAAAGCTGCACTCAAATGTCACTAAGCGCGTTCATGTCAAGTCGGGTCACTCATTAAACTTGTAACGTATAATCTTGAGCAACAACTAACTGACGACAGTACTCCTGTAACACTGTGCATCAAAGCTGCACTCAAATGTCACTAAGCACGCTCATGTCAAGTCGGGTAATTCGTTAAACTTGTAACGTATAATCTTGAGCAACAACTAACTGACGACAGTACTCCTGTAACACTGTGCATCAAAGCTGCACTCAAATGTCACTAAGCACGCTCATGTCAAGTCGGGTAATTCGTTAAACTTGTAACGTATAATCTTGAGCAACAACTAACTAACGACAGTACTCATGTAACACTGTGCATCAAAGCTGCACTCAAATGTCACTAAGCACGCTCATGTCAAGTCGGGTAATTCGTTAAACTTGTAACGTATAATCTTGAGCAACAACTAACTAACGACAGTACTCCTGTAACACTGTGCATCAAAGCTGCACTCAAATGTCACTAAGCACGCTCATGTCAAGTCGGGTAATTCGTTAAACTTGTAACGTATAATCTTGAGCAACAACTAACTAACGACAGTACTCCTGTAACACTGTGCATCAAAGCTGCACTCAAATGTCACTAAGCACGCTCATGTCAAGTCGGGTCACTCGTTAAACTTGTAACGTATAATCTTGAGCAACAACTAACTAACGACAGTACTCCTGTAACACTGTGCATCAAAGCTGCACTCAAATGTCACTAAGCACGCTCATGTCAAGTCGGGTAATTCGTTAAACTTGTAACGTATAATCTTGAGCAACAACTAACTAACGACAGTACTCCTGTAACACTGTGCATCAAAGCTGCACTCAAATGTCACTAAGCACGCTCATGTCAAGTCGGGTAATTCGTTAAACTTGTAACGTATAATCTTGAGCAACAACTAACTAACGACAGTACTCCTGTAACACTGTGCATCAAAGCTGCACTCAAATGTCACTAAGCACGCTCATGTCAAGTCGGGTAATTCGTTAAACTTGTAACGTATAATCTTGAGCAACAACTAACTAACGACAGTACTCCTGTAACACTGTGCATCAAAGCTGCACTCAAATGTCACTAAGCACGCTCATGTCAAGTCGGGTAATTCGTTAAACTTGTAACGTATAATCTTGAGCAACAACTAACTAACGACAGTACTCCTGTAACACTGTGCATCAAAGCTGCACTCAAATGTCACTAAGCACGCTCATGTCAAGTCGGGTCACTCGTTAAACTTGTAAAGTACAATCTTGAGCAACAACTGACGATAAAACTGAGTAAGCTAATCAGGGCTTAATCGACACATTCCTAGATAATTGCTATCAAGCCTAATCAATTGTGACGAAACATATTATTTCACTTACGGTCCTAATGAAATGAATTACCATTTAGAAGCAAGAAGAAAATCAATTAACAAATACATATAGTTAACAAAAATTAAATCGTACATGCATTATTACACACTTATTAATATACATAAAATAAAAAAATCTCAATACATATTTAAAACTATATTTCGAAATCCATTAAATACTGTACAGTATCAAACTTTGAATGAAAAGTTACTATTTCTATGTATGTAACTTTTTATTTAAAAAATTATTATTTTCACGGTGTTAGTGTTTAAATGTTAAATGAAAATGGTTGACATTTTAAACTACTAATGTTGATTTTAAACAAATCTTTTTATCGAAATAAATATTAATTTAAGAAATAGAGAAACTGAGAGAAATATTTAGTACTATATATTTTAAAGTATATTACACGATGATAGTAAGTGTTTTGCTGTAAAATAGCCCTTAGACTTAATACACTGTTATTTACAGACACTCTGTATTTGCAACTAAATTATTTTTTGATTAGTTCAGTAAAATGAAAAAAAATGTTAAAACTCTAATAGGTTCAGGATCATACAGGTTAGTAATCAAAATTAAACAGTATGAACGATTTAAAGCCCATTTTATCTATAGATGGTTAACCCAAACAAAATTAACCAGGGGAAACCCTTCTTTTAAAACTTAGGTAGTCCTTGTACGTTGCTTACTATAGCTTCTAATTTTGTTATAGTAAGCACAAAATTACTATAACACGGTTTCTGGCATGGTTTCATTCGCTCCTAGCTCAAAGGCTCCACCCCAGTGGCCTTCAAAGTTTCAATGATAACGTTCTGGTTGTTTTATTGAATATTATTTTTATTTATTTAGGTTTAAGAAACATGCAATCTCTGTACTAATGTCTATCCATATGACTTTAGGGCATCGGAATGATTCAGACGTTTTACATTAAATTGCTTTTAATACAAGTTGGGATCTTTGATTATTATTGATCTTGAGTTGTGAAACACTCAATCCTTTAGACTTGAGACCATGGTTTGCCCTTTTGCAGGTCTGTGCTACGCGGAGTTTGCCGCCCGAGTGCCCAAGGCGGGCTCGGCTTACGTCTACAGCTACGTCACGGTTGGCGAGCTGGCGGCCTTCATCATCGGCTGGAACCTCATACTGGAGTATATCATCGGTAAGGAATCACCTGTTCAATCTCTCTTCTTATATTCTTAATTAATTAGCAGGAAGTTCGAGCCAGAATAACAACTCCATCAGTGACCAAAACAGGATATTTTTGTTACGATTTTAAATACTATTATGTTAGGTTACTCCACCATTCAAATAAAAATAGATAAAAAGGAATGTAAGTATATTTGTCCTTTATGCATTAGTAAACCACTCATCGGTACGCCATGAAACTTTGGGAAGTTGAAGAGTTCACTTCCTGGAAGGTTTCTGGCATGGTTTCATTCCCTTCTAGCTCAAGGGTTCCACCCCAGTGACCTTCAAAGTTTCAATGATAATGTAATGGATTTACTTTATTTATTTAACACCATCAGCCGATATATAAAAACAAATAAAATTAACACTTTTGAAATAGTCTTAAATAAGTTGAAATTTAACATTTAAAATAAACTAAAACATTACTGTTTATCATGTATCAAGACATGGGTTAACAGCTATATAAATAAGTTTATAAAATGCAGGGTTCAAATCCCAGGTATGTCATTATTTTACTATCTATTTTAAAGGTGGTAGGTCAGTGTTATAGTAGCCTAGATAAAATCAGTTTTTCTCATCAAATCTGATAAAAACAAAAGTTATAGTAAAGTAACATACCTTTCGTAAAAATGTATTAGATGGGTGTCTATACATTTTTGTTGGAAGTTAACTTCAGAAAGTCTGTTAACTACCATTTATGAAGTTAACAGACTTACAATATATCTGTAAGGATAGACTCATAACTTTCACACTCACTTGTGTTATATGCCAAATTTCAAAGTCAGCATTAAAAAATACCTAAAAAACAACAGTATGTATTTAAATAATAACAAAACATGAATAGCAATAACATTTTGAAAAACATACTGTGAAAAAATAAAACAACAAAGAGTAGTTGAGTCAAATTAGATTAAGATTATAATGGTCAGTAAATGTTTTGATTAATCTGTAATTTATAAAACTCTTAACAGATTTTTTTTTTATTTTATTTTAAAGTTTACAATTTTTAATTCTGCTAATGTAAGATTCTCTTGAAGATTTTGTTTGTATTATGAATTTGTTTGAAAAATTTTTAAATGAAAAATGTAGTTTCAAAACAAAATCAAGCAATTTAAAATACATTCTTTTTGCAGAATAAGTGAGAAAAATATATTATTTTAACATTGTTAAAATTGATCTGGAAGTAAGGGAAAGGAAAGTACATTCGCATATCATAGTTAATCTTGTGCTGGAAGTAAGGGAAGTAAATACTCAGATCATAGTTAATCTTGTATTGGAAGTAATGGAATTAAACTCTCAGATCATAGTTAAACTTAATCTGTAAGTAAGGGAATGGGAATTACATACTCAGATTATAGTTAATCTTGTATTGGAAGTAATGGAATTAAACTCTCAGATCATAGTTAAACATGATCTGTAAGTAAGGGAATGGGAATTACATACTCAGATCATAGTTAATCTTGCGCTGGAAGTAATGGAATTACATTACCAGATCATAGTTAATCTTGTGCTGGAAGTAAGCGAAGTAAATACTCAGATCATAGTTAATCTTGCGCTGGAAGTAATGGAATTACATTCTCAGATCATAGTTAAACATGATCTGTAAGTAAGGGAATGGGAATTACATACTCAGATCATAGTTAATCTTGCGCTGGAAGTAATGGAATTACATTCTCAGATCATAGATAATATTGATCTGGAAGTAAGGAAAGTACATAGTCAGATAATTTTTAGATAATAAATAGTCAGATAATCTAAAATGGTATTCACTTAAATGATCTATCAGACTTTTAAGTCCTATTGTATAAATCTTAAAGAACAATGGTACCGTATTCATTAGAAAAACAAAAAAAAAGTTACTCTCTAGAAGAACCCAAAATTCTAAAAGTTGTTTTTTCTAAGGACAACAGTTATTTACATGTCAATAGAGATCAATTGGTTATCTTTCCCATTAAGAAGAAAATTAATGCTGATTATTTATCAAAAAGATGCTAATCTGTAGTTAAATAAGTATTTTTACATTTTTGGTAAAGTTGGATTGTTAATACGAAAACATTAATAAATAATTTAAAAAAATATATGTTGATCTTGAACCCCAAATAATTTGATTTTTACATACATTCTGTACTCTTTTCTGTGAACTATTAAAAGACTTTTTCCATAAATATTTCCTCAATCTTTTTGCAGGTACAGCCAGCGTGGCTCGAGGTCTCAGCAATTACATTGACTCCTTGTTAGACAGATCCATGAGTTCTGCCTTGACAGAGGTGATGCCTATCGGCGTCTCCTGGCTCAGCCCATACCCTGACTTTCTTTCTTGTGGCTTCATCCTCCTGTTGTCTTGTAAGTATTGGATTTGGGAAAACTGTGGTAGAAGTGAAGGTATTGTCAATAAACTCTCTGAAAACTGAATCTTTCAAATGTAGAGGGTGAATAAAAGTGTAGATTACCAGAGCACTAATTCTCTCAGACTAAGCTAGGAAATATTATAATGTGTAGCAGTCACCTTGTGGGAAACGGGAAAGCAATAACAAATTTAAATTAGGAAATTTAGTAACAAATAACTTTTTTATGGTATTATATAAGTGTAATTTAATTTAGGAAGAAAAACATCACTTGTTGGTTCATATGGGCCATTGGGTTGTCCATGAACTTATTCAAGAACTGTGGTATCGTCTGTCAGTTCTAAGCTTGGACCTTGAACTCCGCAGTCTGAAGCCGACTCACCATGTCAACAATTGAATCAAACCGTAAATCATATTATTTAAATTCATGGTGATGCGATTCAATAATGTGGTGATTACACGGTTTATAAGATTAATGTCATACAAACCTAGTGAGATGTATGGATGTAGACATTGTGTGCCTTGAAATTGCTCATTCAGCTGTCATGGGAGTAATATTAAGCGTTCCATTGAAGATATTGGGCATAACTTAGCAAAAGCACAATGAATACAGTAGTAGTGGGACCTGGAAATTTTGATGAACCAAGATTTGAATTGAAAATCCATATAAAATTAACTTGTAACATAGTGAAGAACAAAGATTAACTTCAGTACAAAAGGAAAGCATGTACTGAATACTTGTTTAAAGATGTACTTGGGATAAAGATGAACCTTGCTGGGACTGAAATAGAGATTCTATGGTGCCAGACTCACTAATTAATGTAAACATGAGAATTGCTGACCGTGAAATCTGAGGAGGATGTAACCAACTTTGCATATCTTGGATGGGATTAGTAATGTGGTACACAAAATACAAGAAAGTACTGGTTCGAAAATATTATAAATATTCTTTTATAATTACATTCACCATATTATTTAAATCTGGCTTAGAATGTGTTAGAAGTATAACTAATTTTATAATTATATGTCTGTGAATATTATTAGGTTTGTTTTGTTAATATCTGCTTCATCTTCGTTTCCATCTCACTTTCGGCTTCCTCCCCTTTTACCTATCATGGTCCAAGAGAGCTTTCAAAATCTTACCCTAAGGCTATGTGCTGCTGATAAGAACCAAGTCTGGACAGTTGAGCCATACTTTACTCAGTATGATGTTAACATGTACTTTAATGTAGCATATAAAGTGTACCGAATATGACATTTTTATTTGTAAAGCCAGGACTTAATTGCTTTATATTTAGTAGATATGGTGCAATTTATAGGCAGATAAGTGTGCTGCATAAACAACCTATTCAACTCTTGTGCATTTTTCATGTCATTTTTTTGAGAATCCTCAGAATCATGGTACCCTTCCCCCTGTAATCCTTATTTTTATATTCAAAGTCTTTTCAAAACACTGTACAAATAGAAGATGATTGGAATTTGAACTCTCATCTATGAAGCAACTATAAAGGATAAATAGCAGTAACAGTCAAGAAATGTACTTAATTCCAAGGACATCTGGTGTAATTATGCATTAAAGTCCACTGTCATTCTTTTGAAATGTAAACTAAAAGCATTCGTGATACATGCTGAAAACATACAGTTAATAAATAAATCATAGAGGTATTATTAAATTCATTTTTGATAAAAAAGCTTAACACATTAAAAAATATAACCTATATATATTTTAATAAGAATGCACTTCCTTACATATATTATCAGAGCAGAATGTGTTAGGGTTTAATTTATTTGTATCACTATAATCTTTTGTTTAGTTTCCAAACAAAAATAGCAGTACATCCCAATAAATTTGAAAAAAAAACACTATAGTTTAATATTACTGTATTTTGATAACATTTCCACTACTTTAACTTGCAAATTTAATTACATATTAAAAAAAACTATAAGTATCCTTCAAAAAAGCAAAAGAAAGGGTTTGATCTATTTATCACTAATAATATTTTATTATAATAGTTTGGATTAATTTCAAATCTTATTGCTTTAGTGCTGCTAGCGTGGGGAGTAAAGGAGTCTTCATTTCTGAATAACGTCTTCACCGCAGTGAATCTACTCACAGTGATCACAGTCATCATTGTTGGCGCTTTCTACAGTAAGTACAGCGTTTTGTAACAGAATCAGTTCCTCTTGACAAAGTGTAGTATAAGATTTGTAGTATAAGTGTAGCCTATTCCTGTGTTTGAAAAATATAAGATAACTTGTTCTATGTCAGCACTAGTGGTGCAGTGCTGTAACCCATCTACTTGGGGACAAAGTCTTGAGGAGATAAGTTCTATGTTCGGTCCTCACAATACCAACACGGCACAGTGGTCTGTGGTTGCCATTGACTTGGGGACACTTACTATAGAAGTCTGGGGTGTACATGTTGATTCAAGGTTTTAGATCAAGGTTCAGATGTTGTGTAGGAAAGAGAACTGAGTGTCAGACTTGTCAAGTTAGATGAAAATCAGACCAACACTAGATGGTTCGAATTCCATGTAAAGCTATAGGTCCTTTTTGCCCTAGCTATTAATAAATAGCTCTTTCTAAGGAACAGTCAAACTTAGTTAGTAATAATGACTACACTCGTTCATTTAGACTCATCATACTCATTTAACTATATTCAAATAACAATTAATAATAACACAATGAGTAGTAATGTAAACAATAAATAGCAATTGAACAAACTTGTATAGTTCATTAAAGTTTTTCCCCTTGAACACTGTTGTCGAAGTTGAACAGCGGAAGTTAGTCACGCCTGTGAAGTAAGGAAGCTCAATCATATTCCCCTCTGATGCTGGAACCCCTGCATGCGCTAATTAGAAGCGCATGTTGCTTACTATCTGGCCCAATTATAGCTGTATCTCTCCTAAATCTACTTTCAAGGGATCTACTGATTGACACATTTAGAACGTAATTTTTCAATACATTACTTTGAAATCAACTGTTTTCATTATGTGTTTATCACCTGGGAAACTTCATATTTACAAACAGCTGTCTAATTTTTACAGTGGAAATTTGTGTTTGTTTACTGTGCACAATTTTCTATTAGCAAACACCCAACAATCGCCGTGAAGCTTTCAAAAAATTTTTTGTTATTGTTTCATTAACTAAAAAAAGTGCTCATTGAAACAAGAAATATGTGTTGAATGTCTTAAACAACATTTCTAATAAAAGACTATCTATTTCTAACAACAAAAACTGTACTATTAATGTAAATTTGCACTTTAAATTGTAGGCCTAGCTTAAAAAAATGTTAACAGTTTTGAAATGTTGCTAATTAAAATAATTAATTAATATTCCAATGACTGTTTTTATTTAAATAAATAATTAGTCTTATGAACATTTTATATCTGTAGTGTAATAAATAGTATTGTTCAAAATTTTGGTGAAAGTGTTTTTCTTGTTCTCGATCATTGGAAGTGCTCAACAAGTCTCATACTTCAAACATATGGTCTCGAACATGCACAATCCCACATTCCACTTATATCATGAAATATACTGTCTATATT
Source organism: Stictocephala bisonia (assembly GCA_035578905.1). Classification (NCBI taxonomy): domain Eukaryota; kingdom Metazoa; phylum Arthropoda; class Insecta; order Hemiptera; family Membracidae; genus Stictocephala; species Stictocephala bisonia. The sequence continues at coordinate 2,500,080 of JAQJVL010000055.1, forward strand.
CTGTGATACTATTAATATAAATATTTACATTTAATTAAAGGTCAAGTAAGCTAGTCCAGTTGATGATTTGAAATACAGGTAAATTAATATACCGTACCTACAATTGGTTAACTAAAAATGTAGAACATGTCTTAAATTTGATGTTGAGGAATATTTAGAATTCCATGTAACTTAATGGCCAGTTTAAGAAAACTTAAAAATTTTTAAAGACTGTCCAATTAAACTTTCACTGTATAAATGTTTAATGATATATAAGTAATTGTTCCTATTTGCTTCCATACCTGTTTTGTTGGAAAATGCTAGTTTATAACTGCCAAATTTTGTGCACCATAGAACTCTGGAGGGTGCATACCTGACCGCATTGTACGCGTCACAGATCGGAAATGCCGTTGGTAATCTCGAGAGGGGCATTGAAGCCGACGGCACCGTTCGGATTGATCGATGTCACCGGCATTTCCAATCTGGTGTACGCGGTAGGACCTGCACTCATTCTCCATTTCGTCAGTTGACCAGTATTGTTTGAACACATGAATTGCTGTTTTGCACAGTATGCAGTATTGATGTTTTGTTGCAAGGTTCCTATACAACAGCTTGCCTCATGGTCTATATAGCTGAGTTGTGACGTCAGAGGGAGACCAAAATGTCATGCAAAAAGTTTAAAAATTTCATCAAGACTACATATTATCTAAATTAAACGTTTCCATACCATAATAATATATGAAAGTTGGCTTAAAGTCATGTGGTAATGTTGAATTGAATTAAAATTAAAGGATGTAAAAACACACCTAAATAAAAACAGATTTCAATTAATAACATTTCTGCGGAATATATAGACGAAACATTTTTTTTATTGAAATAAAAGGATGGAACAAAATCTTCAAAAACAGCTGTTCAATTAATCACATAACCAAATGTTATTTAAAAACCCTGCAACAACTTGAGTTGTGGCTTCCTGCCTTTGGCCTCCAGCCCCAACTTAGGGTGGTAGTAACTAAAATATTTTTAATTTTAATTTCTATCTTTGCTGAAAATATAACAAAAATTGTTAGAATAAAGCTTGAACAAAATCACATTATTAATGTTTATTTTTGCCCATAAAAAGTCTTATAACTCGACAACTATTAAAGTTAGCGACATACGGTTTTCACTAAAATATTTTAAATTGTAGTTCACATCTTTCCTGAAACTTCTATCAAAATCGTTATAGCAGTTTTTGGGAAATCCCAATATTGTATGTTTTTGCCCATACAAATAAAACATAAAAAAAAAACAGTCTGGAGATATTGGCTAAATACACTTGCATACGGAATTTCATAAAAATCAATCCATTTGTTTGGTCTCCAGCAAAGTGCATAGACACACATACGGACAGACACAATTTGTTTTTTTACACTTTTTGGGTTTAGAGCCCTAAAATGGATTTTTAGAACAATTAATTTATAAAAAAATTTCTCTCCTAACCCAATACCCTTGTCCGCTGTTTCCTTTCTCTCTCACTCATGTTAATTTGTACAAGCAAAGGCAGATAGCTTGAAATTGAAGTACACATTCCATGATTAGCAGGTATACAAACTCAAAGGTGCAGTGTTGAAACAGAAACCAAGAAGATTATTTCAGAATAACTGTATTCATACTATTCTTGGATTGATTCATACAACTGTAACCTCCACATTCATAAACGACCACAAAGGTATTTTAAAATATTTTCAATGCCTCTTGCCACCAAAATACAAATTTACATTATTTGAAGAGGACGAGAAGGAAGTGAAACAACTTGTTGACAAGTATGCCACGGCTGTTGGTTGCAGTGAGGCTGCTGCACTAGGTGACATTTCGGTATGGTACAGTTACATAAATCAACAGAAAAAATACCAAAGAGTGCTGTTGAAGGGCCTTGTATGTGTGACAAAACTACTCTAGCAGCAGTTCACACATTACTGAAAATATTTGCACGCTGCCAGTAACAACTGCTACGAGTGAAAGGTCTTTTTTGACGTTGAGAAGACTATAATCCTACCTCAGAAACACAACAAATGAGACACATTTAAATTGCCTGGCTTTGCTCAATGTCCAGAGTGAGATTTCTATCATAACAAACGATGTGCTGAATGAGTTTTCTATAAAACCCCTTTGAGTAGACTTTGTTTTATAGCTTTTATGGAACAGGTGGTTGTAACTTGTAAAATGTTATCAGTTACAATGATAATAAACAATAATAGTAAAACAGACATTGTACTATTGATTTGAAACCAATATTCCTTAATGTATTGACACTTAAAGTAGTACTTTTTTATATTTTGCATTAAAGTTTATTTACAACTATTTTGTATAATTAATATTCTAACAATATACGAAAGTAGTTTTAAGTTTATATAAGCAAAGGATTCATAAAAGCAATGATTTATTAAATTTAAGCTTTTATTTTACCCAGTTTAAACTGTACTGTTTTTCTTAAAAAACGAGTAATAAATACTTGTTAAAAGTTACTGTTTTTGAGCCTCAAATCAAGTTTTTAAAATAAAAAATCTTAAAATTTTCTTGGGGGAGGTCCATACCTCCCAGACCCCCAGAAGGAACGACCCCAAAATCTTCGGCAAACCCCCCCCATTCCAAAATCCTGGCTACGCTACTGCTGATATATACACAATGAGCTGGACTGAAAACGCTGATACTTCGATGCTGACTAGTGTGCACAATAACTAATAAAAATCTGATCCGTTCGTCCAATGATGAACTGTGTGCACTTAGCTTTATAAACAATCTAGGGTTTGTCTTTACAGAAGTAAGATCTTTTACTATAATTTTGTTTCAGTCAATATCCAGAATTGGACTATCAACAAGGATGATATCCCTAAGGAAGATGCTAGTGGCAACCCCATCAAGGGTGGCATGGGTGGTTTCCTGCCCTTTGGTGTCTCTGGAGTCATGGCAGGAGCTGCCAAATGTTTCTACGGCTTTGTTGGATTTGACTGTGTTGCTACCACAGGTAAATTTGACCTGATATTAAATCAATAATAAATAGAAATCTAGAGAAAGCAACTTAAATGTACTTAATTATTTTTTAATATAATAGAATCGATAGGTCATGTATTAACAGTATAACTTAACAAACAAGATAGATCCACAAATGTTTATTCGTTCCATGTGTTTGTATTTATGGATATATATATACACAGTACTATAGAATCTCGACAACATGAATCTGAAGGAGATTGAAAAATATTCATGTTATCAAGGTATCATAATTTTATCATAGAATAGAGGTTTGCTTTCATAGACTCTACTGTAGAACAAATTGTTTATTGTAAATTTAATTACTGCACAACATACTGCAATATTTACATTGATTACATTCCTCTTAAACTCATAACTTAAAGTGGTACACTTCTTTTTCTTTTCACCGTGAGAAACGCTAGGCATATTGTCAATCGAACTTAATAGTACCAAACACACAATCACACATTAGAATCTGTGCTGAACTAAATCTGTACTGTCTAATGCCACGTGAAGTTGCGTTTTTCTGTTTCAACAAGAGTTAATTGGAAATATAAATTCATCTTACCGAGGTCTTGACCGTGATCAATTCGTCTTTTAAAGATCAAATTCGTGATATAGAGAAGTGTTTGGTTCTTGATATTCATGCTATGATGGTTTCTCGCTGTCTTGAAAATCAAACCAAATTAGTGTTATTGAGGTAGTTGGTCCTTAAAATTCTTGCTATAAAGGTAGCTACTTTTAACAATGAGTGTTACGAGAGGTTCAAGGAGATTTGAACAAATTCATGCTATTGAGGTCCGTGCTACCAAGGTTCTACTGTATAATTAATTCCAGGCCTAGAGCCCTTTAACCTAATCTCAAATTTATTTAATTACATTTTATTTAACATTCAGAGACTCATGTTACTTTACTAAGCTTAACTCATGTTTAGCTTAACACATTCAGTGCGGTTGACTCCCATGGGAGCCTGCCGCAACTCCACTCAGATGCTGCCGACTTCCACCGGAGTCACTCAACCATTTCAAAAATTTCAAACTTGTCAACTTATAATTGAATTACTTAATCAATTAAAGTAATTTTTATATTTTTGTATTATTGGATAGGTGTAAACGGTTATTTGCAACTTCAGAAACATCGTGTTGTGCTCGGAGTGCTGTCGACTCCCATGGCAGCCAAAACCTATATGATGTAATTTATTTAGTCATAACAAAAAAATGTTCAACTTTCACAAGCATTTACATCAATTTCAAGGGGTTTTAATTAATATACTGAAAAAATGAGCATTTTGGGGATGTGTTGCATATTTTTTTATAGCAGTGTAAGTAAGTGGTTTAACATATGATATTATTTCACCATTACCTAACTACCCATAAGTTTACTACATTAAAAGAATCCCAATGAGTGTTATCTCTTCGGGACAGCAAGACAGTTGAATTCTATTTATGGTCGACCTCATGCCACCATTTCTTCCTAGAATTATTATAATCATTCTTTATTTTATTTTAGAATCGTAATCCTCTCCCATTGCAATATGTTTTTTTTACGAGTATAACAGAAAATTTGCAAAGAGAAAGTGAAAAGTGATTCATAAAGGTTTCTTTATTTAACCACCTTCAAATTTATATTTTTACTAATCATGGTTCCATAAAGGTAACAAATGCTATTATTTTCATTATAATCAATCTTAGGATTCACTAATGTGAATATTATAATTCTTGTGTGTAAAATGTTTATAAAAATTACAATGTCTCCTTTTTATAAAGTTGTGGAACAAAATAAAACTATTTTAATGTAAGTTGATTATAGAATTATTGAAGTTGTTGAGGAGATCAAACATGGGGCCCTTTTTAGAAGAGGACCCCCACTCTTAAAGAGGTTAGGTTGGGTTAGGTTATACTGTATTAGGTTAAGTTGGATTAGTTCAGGTTAGATTAGGTTAGGTAGCACACTACAACTTATCTGACCAGCGCAAAACAATTGACTGTGCTAGTTCAAGGTGGTACATCATTGATAACGAGATAGATACTGATAACCTAGATAAAATCTGGCTGCTGGTAGATAAAATAACAGCAACCGAGCTGCGATTCGATAACCGTTGTGCATGTTTTAAAATTGTTTTGTATCTGATAGTATGCCTCATTGATTCGCAAGTTACCTCTTCAAAGTTGGGGTCTCTTCTAAAAATGAGCCCAAACATGAATTATGAAAAGAAATTAAAATGTAATAATTGTCTAAATATAGTGTTTGAATCAGAACTCAGGTATAAACTAATTTGATGTTCACTGAGTCCCAGTTAATAATTAAAATTGGATAAAAAACCAATTTGGATTTTCTTGACAGTAATATAAAATGAATTATATTTCAGGAGAAGAAGCTAAGAATCCAAAGCGTGACATTCCATTGTCCATCGTAATGTCTCTGATTATTATATTCCTCGCCTACTTCGGCATTGCCAGTGTTCTAACTTTGATGTGGCCCTACTATCTCCAGGTATGGACTAAGGTTCTATTTTAGTGGCTTAAGGGGGGCTGGAGTGATCAGAAATTCTGGTGTTGCCTGGAAACCAGGCCCGGAAGTTACTACACTGAATCACAAATACTGAAATAAAAAATTAAAATATGCTAAGCAATCAAAATTCTGCATGTAATACCTACAAAATGACGTATGAAACACAATTTAACAGAAAAAGATGTGTAAAATATGTTCCATTTGACATTGATCTTATAGAGAATGGATAAAAAATTACCAACCCATTCTAGCCCTCTCTTAAGTGCAAAGCTTTTTCACTTAGTAAAATTAATTATAGTTGTTAATCACAGTACATGTGTAAATGGGAGGGGGTTCAATGAAGTTCCATAAAATATAATTATAGTTGTTAATCACAGTACATGTGTAAATGGGAGGGGGTTCAACGAAGTTCCATAAAATATAATTATAGTTGTTAATCACAGTACATGTGTAAATGGGAGGGGGTTCAATGGAGTTCCATAAAATATAATTATAGTTGTTAATCACAGTACATGTGTAGATGGGAGGGGGTTCAATGAAGTTCCATAAAATATAATTATAGTTGTTAATCACAGTACATGTGTAAATGGGAGGGGGTTCAATGAAGTTCCATAAAATATAATTATAGTTATTAATCACAGTACATGTGTAAATGGGAGGGGGTTCAATGAAGTTCCATAAAATATAATTACTGTACACCATTTAGAAACTTAATAATGTTCAATCTTAGATTGCAATCTACTTAAATTAATTCTATTTTTATAGTTGGTATTAATGTTTTCAGGGATGCCAATATTCAACAATACATTGTGATTTGCTCACTATGATAGAGAACAGCAGTATATAAAAAATGCTTCAAAATATGGAAATGGCTTGTGCTTTTACTCTAGAACTGCCATTCAAAGATGACCTGACTTCCAAATTTGCATATAAATTTAATGTAAATTTACATTTAAATCATGCAAATTGTAACTTTAATTAACTATATCAAATATTGAACAAACTAAATTTTAATTTCAACACTACTGTTAGCATCCATAGCTAATGAATTTAATTTCAAAATTGTATGTTCAATATTAGTATGTGAAATGTTGGTTTGATTGAAAAGTGGGTATGACAGATATCTCCAGTTTAAGAGCCGCTTGGTATTTCTATTTGTACCCAAGATGGCAGCGGTGGAGACAGTCACTGCAATGCTAATTATATGCATATGTCCTTCTATATTCATTCTATGTTCGTTGATGACCCTATGACAGAGATGTCCAGGCGATGCTTAGCCATTGATATTTGAGAGCATTGTGTCAAAGGTATACTTCTAATGTATATCTACATTAAGGGGGTCATTAATCTTTTCTCATGTTTCTAGGATCCCGATGCACCCTTACCTTATGTCTTTGGCCAAGTTGGAGTTTCTTCAGTCAAGATTATGGTCTCAGTTGGTGCAATTTTTGCCCTGTGTACCAGGTAACATATTGATGCATAGAGAAAAAGTGTCTTAAATATTGTTTTAAAATGTTCAATTTTGATTAATATCAGGTTGAACTTGAAGGGATTATGTATGAATTTATTAAAACTCAATTTACATTATCTATTCATTTATTAAAGATTTCAGGCATAATGGTCTTGATATACTTATCAGATTCAGGACATAGGATTAAATTATCATTTTTGAGTTTACACTGGTAATATGAACTTCATAAGAGCTGTTTAGAACTGTACACCAATTTACTGTTTACTCAAGGTGAGGCTATGGAATATTTTAGTTATAGAGTCTTATGTCCATATGCAGGAGGGTTTAAATGTTTATGACGTACACTAAGCACTACTAAGAAGGTATTAATGTCAACTTTGTATGTAGGCAGAGTTGGCAGGCTTATAATACATTTCTTAGAATTAGTTATTTAGGGTTTTTAACGTGAAGTATGAGTTGAACAATTTTATTCATCAGGTGTTCTATTGAACATTTCTCTCAGAGTACATCACCGAGGTTACAATTGAACAGAAAAATGTATATGCTTCTATCAGGTTATTATTTTAAGAGCACTTGTAATGTCAATTAATGAAAAGGTTCTTCGCTCGCTCGGATTTTACCTATTGTTTGGTAAAGCCCAGCTTCATAAAATAAAGGTTCTCAGTTCGATCCTAATCAGAGTTGTACAACATTTTCAAAGTCATCAGCTGGTAACCAACACTTGTCACTGGGATATTAGTAAATGACACTTTCTAAGAATTGTTAGCCTTAGTTTGTAACAATGACTCTACTCATCTATACTATCACACACAATCAAAATCCATATTCCCTCATATCTTAATGACCGATGTCTTAAGAATAAAGAAATAAATAAAAATATTGTGTTATTATACGAAACTATTTGTTCAATAGTTTTAAGGTTGCGCATTAGACTGATTGGTAGTCTTTCAGTCATGTTAATTTGTATTACTGCTAAGTATAATCATGAGTAGTTAATACATTCATTTCAGACTGTTAAAAAGTCATTCTTAAACATTTTACCAACCACACAACGCAGAGCGCAGAGAAGAACAATGAATGTAACATAATGCTGTTGTTCTAGCTTGCTGGGAGCGATGTTTCCCTTACCACGTGTGTTGTATGCTATGGCCCACGACGGACTCCTCTTTGAGTTCTTCAGCAGTGTTCATCCTAGAAGCCAAACCCCTGTTCTTGGCACCCTCTCCTCTGGCGTCTTTGCAGGTCATTCTTAGCCCAGAAAACGAGGCAGATTGCACTTAGTACTACAGCAACTAACAATGTACAGCATAGCAGATTCTTTGGTGGTGGCTGAAGTAATATTGTACTCAAATCTTGTTCTATCAATAACAATCTCTTACAGCTTTGTCTTGAAACTAACAGAAAGTTGCAGCGATTTGAAAAAAAAAGTAACTTAACATAATACATTTCACTTAGGTTGAACTTCTTAAAATCAGCCTGATGTAGATCTGTTTTTGCTCTAGTTTTTGGGTGAAGGATTTTGGGTTCATAACATTGCAAGGAAATTGAAATAAAAGGACAGTTTTAGAAAACTGCCGACATACCTAAGTACAATAACATAAAAGGTTTTGTTAGCAACCTAGTTTCAGTGAATGGAGAACACATGAAAAAATCACAATCATCATAGTTACAGTCATTTGCCTTTTTTTGGTTAACACATTTCTTTATAATTTAAACTGATCATAAATTATTGTTTCTAATTTTTCCTGTTTCCTAAAGGAGGTGGGATTTCCCGTTTCCTAACTGTGGTATTGGCCCACCCACCCATACATGCATAGGCCTAGTAGTATTAGCCCACTCTCCCACCCATACACGTTTGGTGGTATTGGCTACCCACCTATACACGTACACTGGTATAGCCATTCTCCCACCCGTACATGTACGATAGTATTGTATTAGCCTGCTCGCCTATATAACTATGGTGGTATAGAAATTACATGTATAATGGTATTGGCTGACCCACCCACCTATACATGTAAGATAGTATTGGCCTGCCGAGCCATATAAGTACGGTGGTATTGGAACTGCACACACAATGGTATTGGCCGACCCACCCACCAATTCACTCGTTGGATAAAGTTCACGCACAGGCTTGCAAGCTCATGTGAACTGGTGAGTGAAGTTTAAATTTAAAAAAAAGAGTTTAAACTTTTTTTAAAACTAAAAATAAATTACTTTATTTTTTTAAAACAATGTCTAATTAATTATATAGTTTTTTCTTGTGCAGATATTTCAATATTAGTATATTTTACAATAACAGTTAGAATGTCATTGATAAAAAAAGTCACCAGGTTTCTTCAGTGCTATGCACCTCACAAGCTTTTGCCTTAGGACCTAGAAGTCCAACTCTACTGACATTTCTAGATAGTGTTTTTAGCTTTTCAAGATGCTTGGTGGACTATTTCTCAATTTTATTACCTTTTCGAGTTTAGTAAAGATTTTTAGGAACAACCGATATTCTCACCTTACGTTGTAAACCAAGTCATACAGGTATCGTTCCGCAGTCAAGTCTCCGTTTTCCATTGTTTTGCTTTTTTTCTTTCTTCTCACGTTTGTTCAATAATATCATTGTCAATTTCACTTCTCTGTTAATCTACTTCCTGATTAGAATCAACGTCACAATTTGACTCCAAGCCAACAAATTCATTATTTTCTATAATATCTTCCTCACAACAGTCTTCTTCTTCTTTTGAACTACCGTTTTCAATGTCCCAATCATCAAAACAGTTGTCCTAAATTATCCTTTCAACTTCACTTGAGTTTAGTCTTCTTCCATTAATAATAAAAGGCACCAACATTTTATAAGTAAGGCCACAAAACAATAAAGCACAGAAAAAACAAACAACAAAAAACTAACATTAATGGTACAGTGGGTGAAAATTCACCCAAAGTTGTAAATACGCCCACATATAAAAAACTGCTAATGTGGAGTGAAGAAAAGTACTGCTGAGCGGACAGCGTGATCCTTAGGTTGACTAACCCACTATAGAAAGGAAAAATTCCCACTTGTTTTTTCACCCATGGTACCAGTTAAGTGTTAATAGATGCAGAGAAGAGTTTATTTATTTTTAATCTCATAAACAACATGAGTCAGTATTCATACGGTTGGAAATTACACTATGCTTGTACATTTCATTCCAACATTCATGAACTTCTCAAAACATACCAATTGTCCAAATAAAAGTTGTGTGAAGTTTCTTGTTTTGTGTAATTTACTTCTAAACGTTTTCTCTATATTCCAACAGTTTTTATTATTAATTCATTTCAAAGCAATAATTAAATTATAAAAAAATTATGAAAATAAATGTTGAATGTAGAAAAATGTTGTTAGATTTTGGCAACATTTTTCTATCTAATTTATTTTACTAGAAAGGCCATTCTATTTGGGCAGTACAAATGCAGTGTATTCTTACACTGATTTGAGCTTTTCTTTTACTATTCTTTACTAGAAGTTAAAATATGACAGTTTCTATTCAAGCAGTTTGAACGCTGCCAGATAAGATGGTTTTAGTATGACCAGGAAGGTTGACAGTTAGATGATGATGTATAGTTTATGTTATCTTTCTGGTCCTTTCCTCTACTGCTAGTTGATCCCAGTTCTCATACAATATATGGTAAATCTCAAACCAACACTGCTCTTAAATTTGTTTGTAATTATATTCCTTTATAGTAACTTATAAGAATGTTGGACAATGCTTAAACTCTTAATTCAAAGTTTTTAGCATCAAACATCTTCAAAGGATTGATCAAGTTTCCAAATCACTTCTTGCTATCTCCCAGCATGCAATCTAACTGCCTTAAAAACACTGGTACAGAATAATAGACAGTTCCACCATCTGAATGTGTTACAACTGCCTCTCCGCCGTTTAACACGTCCAATCCAGACGATCAAATTGCCCTTGTAGAATCGTCCATTTGACCACACAAGTCTTGCTGGGTGTTGACTGCCACTGTAGAATGGCCTGTAGAGAAAATGTTGACTAACAAAATAAAAAAAAAAAAAAAACTATCTCACTAGAATTGCTTAATGTTGCGTAATTAACCAATTTAGTATGTTTTAATTGAGTTCAGAACTGTATAAACAAAGCTTGTTGTGATTTTTCTTGTTTTTATAAATATGTTTATATGTGATTAACTATTAACCATGTGTAAACTTTTGTAAAGAAAATGAATTATGTAAGATAATACATACGTTCAATTCTACATCATCAGGGAGGATGGCCGCTGTTGATTTCTTTATTATTGAATTATTTCAAGATTTATATTAAGTGCTTTTTCAGTGTGTTTGGCTCTCTTTTCCCCCTACCTCGGATGCTGTACGCTTTGGCTAGTGATGGCCTACTCTTTGTCGCCTTGGCGAGAATCCACCCCAGGACTCTCACTCCTGTAAATTCCTCCTTAGTGGGTGGACTAACAGCAGGTTCTTACTTTTCTCTTTTCTGTCTCAATGTGGTAAATGTCAAAAACAAAAAGTGACAATAGCAATATATGGGATTTGTTAGAATTTTTGTAAGTGTTGCTAAGCAACTTAAATCTCCAATATTAAAACTAAGCGTTTAATTCATAACTTAATCCTGAAAATCTTGAAAATTGCAATTTCTTGTGGTATGTACCCCCACAATCTTTTGACTTTTGTCAAAAATAATAGAGGGTCTGAGTGATATTGATGGAAATGCTGACTGACTGATTATTTTAATTTATTTTGTTATGATCCAACCATTGTTTATTTTTATAGACCAATTCTTTAGATTTGAAAAAGCTGTTTTATGTATTTTTCCTGTATTTTACTTAAATTTTTACAATACTTTTGTAACTTGTCAGTAAATGAACTGAAAATTATGATCATTGATTCCGCAACACCCATTAACACGTTCCCTGCGGATGACGCCGAGTGGCGTCATAGCAGATGTTCGAGGAATGCGGGTGACTCCTAGTGGCGTCATTCGCGCGCATCTATTCCCCCTCCATTTTTGCAAGTAAAAGATTGTCGAAACCCGTTTTGACTGATTGTATCTTGTGTGTCATAAGTTTAGTTGTACGTAAATGATAATCGTTATAGATTTTAGAGTTTTAAGTTATTTGAAAATGAGTGATAAAAATCCTAGTTGTTCACGTGAGTTTGAATCACTTATTGTAAGTGAAATAGATCGTCTTCATGATTTTGATTCCGATATTGAAGACTATAGCAGTGGTGTAAGTTATAGTTTGAGTCAAGTTAGTGATAGCGATAGTGACTTAGGAGATATTACTGTATCAGCAAATATTTCTCGTACACGTCTCACGTCTCGTACACGTGTACATATTAGAAAAACATCTATTTTTTTGTAAATATTATATTGAACTTTTTGCAAAACATACAACAACATTGGAAAATGAGAGGAACAGCTATTGGTAAGTACGCACTTCCATTTCATAGTTATAAATAGTATAATAATAGCTCTATTGTACAAAATACCAATTGACGCCACTCGGCGTCATCCGCACACAACATCGATAATTGATGCTGTGTGCGGATGACGCCGAGTGGCGTAGATAAGTTTTTTTTACAAAACCAATAAAAGTAGTGTTACTATATAGTAAACTATCATTTTATGACTTAATATGGATATTTGATAACATTTTGTGTGTCAGCACTGGCCTACCCTAGCTGTTTGCCATTCGCAGTGAACGTGTTAATGAATCTATAATGGAATATGAAAAGGATAAAATGTAAAATTTTTCCTTTTCATTTTATTTAAGACTAGGCTTAACTCGGACGGTCTTCATACCCAAACCTACAACCACGCTCCTCCGTAGTTTTTGTTCCTCTTTATTCGTATTTTGAGCAAGTAAACCTATAATTTAATGCACCACGTGATTATATTTTGAAAAATGTAGAGTTTTCATACATTATTCAACCGAATGGTTTATGCGGAATTGGGTTCCACATATTATAAAGTCCAATACATTAAGAAATATTCTGATTGATTCACAATTGATTTAAATGGCTTAGTTAAACTGTTTTGATGGAAGCAAAGTTAAAAACAAAATACTTCGTTATGATGAGTAAGAAGCACATTTTTTAACAAGAAGCAACTAACAAACCGATAACAAAGATGGGAGTGTCACTGAAGGGCTAATTTCACTCTTCTGATCTGGAATAGGGTGTAATAGTGCTGTGATGTAACATACAAGTAGATAACTGTGGTTGATGAAGAGTCTCTGGACACGGACTGGTTTTCAATGATAGACAATATTTTAATTGAATGATATCAATGCTAATTTGATATCTTTCAAATAGGATTTTCAGAGCAAAAAAAAATTAAAATTGTATGAAGAATGTTAATATAAAAATATAACTGACTTATGCACATTCCTTTAACTTAAGCGTCAAACATCAAAGCAATGTTGAATGATTCTACAGGTCCACATAAATTGACTTTTCTAACACTTGCTGGTATATTTAAATTCAAAAGATAAATTCTAAAAGTGTCCCCACAAATTTGTTATGCCAAGTGTGCAGAGTCATTTATAAATATTTTGATTATTTTCATACCAATGCAAAATTTGTAGTATTTAAAGCTGGAAATATCAGGAGGTGCACATTTATAAGGCTGCAAAAATTCCAAATTCCATTAAGTTTTAGGGTAAGATTAAAAAACTTTTTCTGTTTCAGCCTTAATTCACTTCGAAACTGACCTTAATAATAATAATAGCAAGAAATGTTTTAATCTTCTTGATATCAGTCAAGTGTCCCTTTCATTACAGACTACACAGAGAAAAAAGTAACAGAGGTTCCTTTCTTAGTCCGCAGCAAACGCCTTAGTGGCAGTTATAAATAGATTACAACTAATGTACATCTTTATACATCTGTAATAATAATTACTTCCTTGAGGATTTGGGGAGAATAAGGGAGGGACTGACAAGGTGCTGGCCCTGAGAAATAACTACTCGACACACATTTAGCGCACTATGGGATGAAACCTCTGTTTCTTTCCTCTCTGTGTGTACAGTTTTCGGTTTCCACATGCTAGAGTGTAGCTCCTTCAGTGGTCTAACTGCAGGCTCAGCCATCCAGATTCTATGGTATAAAATAATTAATGAAGGAGAATATTGTTTATACTAAGTATGAAAATGATTGATAAAATTGTCAGTTTAAATTAAGTATTAAATAAAAGGAAGATTAAAACTCTTCAAGAATTTTTAGGGCCATTATTTACAATATTTTCATCTTTAACCCTACAACTGGCCAGTATTCCTACCTGGACTGGCCACCCTTTTTGGCAAAATGTAGGCGTATGAATAAACATCTCTAAAATCTATAAATATTGTCCAAATTTTATAATTTTTATGTCATTTTACTTAGAAAATGTCACTTATTATTGTAAAACATAAGAAATGTGTAAATAAATATTTAAAAAATATTATATACATACATAAATTTTGTGTATAAAAAACTAAAAATATTTTTCAGATATTCCGTCCTACAGACAAAATTTTTTTGGGTAAAAAAAAAATCCAAAATATACAAAATGTTCCAAATTTTATACTTATTCCAAAAATATATAGTTTTATTACCCTTTTTTTTAGTTTTGAGTGTTGTAACACTTGTTATCTCTATTATCGCGCCCTGTATGTACTACCTATTCATATACTGCTGCAGTTGTCGTAACATACTTGTCAAAGAGAATCAAAATAAAATTATTAAAAAGTTGTTATAAACTAACAAATTATATATTATATGAAATATAAAGTATTCTTCTTTCTATAAATATCAATATTAACACCGCCACAACTATTTTATATGTTTAAAATATCGAAATAATGACGACTGTCTTTGTCGCCCGATATCGGGCGTTGCCAGTCGTACGGCAGGCGTTGGCGCCCGATATCGGGCGTTGGCCAGTTGTAGGGTTAAGTGGGTTTACAGTTGTTATCTTGACTTCATAACACAGTTGATGTTTATGAAGTTTAAAACACACAATGAATACAAATTATTAAGATTGATATAGAAATATTTTTTGTTTTTTTGTTTTTAGAAATACAACCTAATTAATGTATAAGATTGACAAATATTATTTTCTTTTATAAAACATCTAAGGAAGAAAACAGTAACAGTTCATCAAGAGCACAGACATTGTTGCTGCAACAGTTAAAAATGAATCATATTTAATGTTTAATGAATCTCCCTGGCAATCTATAAAATTCATATGACATTAAACATATGGCATAAAAATTAAACTCTAATGAAATCCATGGTCATAAAATGTTTATTTGCATTCAAAGTCTCAAATGGACAGGATATTGAAAAGGTATACATAAAGCCTGAATCATAATTGAAAGATGACAAACATGAAAGGCGTCAAGGCATTGCTATCGTTAGGGCTTGCTAATATCGTCACTCCATTGGTTTGTAGAATTCCAAACCTCCTCCTATTTTCAGCACATACTGCAGCAGCGCTCTGAAGTTAAGTCGGATGATTCAGTAAATGGACTATTGTCACCTTCATCAATATTTGTTGCAACATTTAATCAACGTTCTGTAAAGAGAATATGGGGTATTCTCACAGTGAATAGTTTGTGATATTTGGGGTGTTATTTTTTCCATATCATCGTTGGAAAAAATAACACCCCACATATCACATTAATCCACAGTGATTTGGCCTAGGCAGATAATCTACCTAGGCCAAATCACTGAGGATGCGTAATCATGGTACTTTGTATACTGAAAACTGTGTACAAGTTGTAAACAGCTCCATCATGTAGTAACTAGTTTATAATGCTGTAAACATCTGCTTAAGCTTATGCACAAGTAGTAAGAATGTCTCCTTGCTGCCTCAACTCTACGCTTTTTGCTTTGCTTCACTTTTAAATTGATTACAATTCTCTATTAAGTGTATACGTTAAGGCATCTTGATAATAGTTGAAAGAATAACATTTGGTATATTTTCTGTTATTAGAACCAAAATTGTACTTTACCAAATCAGGTAACTTTAAAAACTTATTGTACAAACTCTTTACTTTCCAAATTATTTTAAGTTGTTTAAAAAATTCTAATGTTTTGTGTGTTCAAATTGCCTGTTACATGATGCTGTTTCCAGTGGTGTTCATAGGATACCAGGCATCATTCAGCAGTATTTGCATAATATAAAAAAATATACACTATGGAAGGAGGGTTTATGTTTCCTCAGATATTTTTATGTGAACAGTAATACAGACCACATGTCTCTTAAAACTTGTCTGACCTTAATGCTTTGGCAACTAAACCAAAACTGTATTAGTGTATAACAAATCTACTAGAAATGGTAAGGACAGATCCACCTTCATCTCAGTATTGTTGCATTGATAATCTTTGCTGTGAACTCACCAAGCGGAAATATACTTTGTGCAGTAATAATAAACATTAAATATGGCCGCATCACACTTGGCTCTATGATTGAGTGACAAGAGATAAGACCAACTGCGCTTCTCTTAGTAACATTAGATCTTAGACTTACTTTCGATAAAATGTTGTTCAAGAGACAATGTTATACTAATCACCTGAAAAAAGAATCTTCTTTCAAGTTCTCTTAGCTTCTTATATGATCAATAACTTACAAAGATCTTTAACTTGTGGTTGAGCAAAATCTTTTTGGTTTGCAAACTTTTATATAACAGTAGTAGCTTAAGACGAACATTAAAGGCGATTCTTTAAACATGTTAGGTTTCCTGTGCAATGTTACATTTTGAGTATCTAATTATCAGCTATTTTGAAGTCTAGTTGTGGAGCGCTAGAGTATTCCAATGTAAATTTAATGGAGTTTTAACAAGCAGTGGTGATAGACATCACTAACTAATTAAATTACAAGTACAAAATATTCCTATCACATGAGATGCATACTGTAAGTAATATACAACCAAGGGTTCTATGCTGTTTGAGAGGTAGATATAATCTATCAACATTCGCTTCTTGTTCTTCTACCTCATCCTTGGTATGCTGAGTGCTGTCCTGTCTTTTAAGATTTTCACATACACAATTGATTATTGCAGTCCATTTTGTCCTCCACACATGTCCTGACCATCTTATTCCAAGGCACTAAGCCATTGCCACCATGTCTGGGCATGTACAGATGTCATTTAATTATCTGTTTGTTTTTCTTACTTTTTAACCATATTAATCTTGAGTTAAAGATTTCCTTGCTACTCTATACAGATAACCAATGAACTTCTTCTCAGAGTCTTTTGTTAATATAAATTTTTGATCAATATATTAGAAATGAATAATAAAATGAGCCAATTGCTAATAAATCTGCAGACCAGTTTATGGACTGGTGATATATCAATTTATCACATTTTCCCTTATTTAAAAAAAAAGCCTCTGTGTATTTAAGAGAGTAGTATAGGACATTGACATGAATAGGGCGATTGGATTCTGCCGGACCCTCCTGAGAAGTATACTTTCTTCAAGTCAAGTATGGCATTTCAGGTATATTTTAGGCTATGTGCCTAATCTTTTTAGCATGAATGTAAACTAGATTTTGATGACCCAGAAAGCTAGACCGGACTGTCTTACTAACATCTTCTCTGCCATAATTTAAATATTTGGTTACATCACGAAATGCAGAAATCCAAATGTAATCATTTAAATGTCTCCAGCATGTTTTCCTAAACAGAGAATTATAGAGCTGAAAATCAATTTTTGGCAGGAGAAATGGACTTGTAAAGATCTTTTTTTGGAAGGGCAAACTTAGGCAAATGATAACTGAATATTTATATCAAATTCTTTTTTATTTGCTACAAATTACTACAATCTGGGTGAAAGTATAACTTTACTGATAATTCACGATAATAAATATATGCCAGACTCCAGCTGAAGACAGAAAAGATACCTGCATTAAAACCAACTTATATTAAATCAGTTCTGTGCAATATTAACTTATAATGTGGTTAAATGTTTGTTGCAGGTGTAATGGCGGCAATATTCAATCTGGAGCAACTCATTGACATGATGTCTATCGGCACTCTGCTAGCGTACTCTGTTGTGGCTATTTGTGTTGTTGTACTAAGGTAAGCACTCAACTCATTGACATGATGTCTATAGGCACTCTGCTAGCGTACTCCGTTGTGGCTATTTGGGTTGTTGTACTAAGGTAAGCACTCAACTCATTGACATGATGTCTATCGACACTCTGCTAGCGTACTCTGTTGTGGCTATTTGTGTTGTTGTACTAAGGTAAGCACTCAACT
This sequence comes from Stictocephala bisonia, assembly GCA_035578905.1. Lineage (NCBI taxonomy): Eukaryota > Metazoa > Arthropoda > Insecta > Hemiptera > Membracidae > Stictocephala > Stictocephala bisonia. Next base: position 2,518,300 of record JAQJVL010000055.1, read on the forward strand.
CATTGACATGATGTCTATCGACACTCTGCTAGCGTACTCCGTTGTGGCTATTTGTGTTGTTGTACTAAGGTATGCACTCAACTCATTGACATGATGTCTATCGGCACTCTGCTAGCGTACTCTGTTGTGGCTATTTGTGTTGTTGTATTAAGGTAAGCACTCAACTCATTGACATGATGTCTATCGGCACTCTGCTAGCGTACTCCGTTGTGGCTATTTGTGTTGTTGTACTAAGGTAAGCACTCAACTCATTGACATGATGTCTTTCGGCACTCTGCTAGCGTACTCCGTTGTGGCTATTTGTGTTGTTGTACTAAGGTAAGCACTCAACTCATTGACATGATGTCTATCGACACTCTGCTAGCGTACTCTGTTGTGGCTATTTGTGTTGTTGTACTAAGGTAAGCACTCAACTCATTGACATGATGTCTATCGACACTCTGCTAGCGTACTCCGTTGTGGCCATTTGTGTTGTTGTACTAAGGTAAGCACTCAACTCATTGACATGATGTCTATCGGCACTCTGCTAGCGTACTCCGTTGTGGCCATTTGTGTTGTTGTACTAAGGTAAGCACTCAACTCATTGACATGATGTCTATCGGCACTCTGCTAGCATACTCTGTTGTGGCTATTTGTGTTGTTGTACTAAGGTAAGCACTCAACTCATTAACATGATGTCTATCGGCACTCTGCTAGCATACTCCGTTGTGGCTATTTGTGTTGTTGTACTAAGGTAAGCACTTTCCTAACTACTGACTGTACAAAAGACCTTGACGACGCTTTGATCCCTCCTACATAAACTTTATGATCATTCACTATCCTATCCATGTTTAATTTCATACACGAATAAACAAAAATGAAATAATCAGTTGTTCACCCTTGCAGTTCACCTAACTGTACACATTAATTTGACTAAATAAATAAAGGCAAGACAAAAACTACAAAATAGTAGTAGGGTTATTTTTCTTTTAAAACTATCAGTTTGAAAATATTTTTAAAACTCATTTTTTTGACAGTATATTTAATTCAAATACTAGTTGTAAGAATGATTTAGAAGCGACAGTTTTAAATCAGTTACCAGGCATTTATAATCATTCATATTATTTATGCTCATATACATAAGGTCATTTGTGTTTATTCTAAGGTAACGTTAATTCATAAATAATTGTCACATTACTAGTGAGGTAGCAAGATGAAAGAAGTCATATTAAAATTTGACGATAGCTTAGGACCATTTTCAAAAAGAGGTGTATTATAGACCTACGCATTTAAGAAAAATACATCTTTTATGCATGGAATTTCTAGAGTGTTGAAGATTGTTCAGAATTTGTTAGTGTTTATATTCAAATCTCATCTTCAAAAACAAATGTTCTCAATTAAAATTTTAAGTAAGGTAAAATGCAAAATTCATCTGGCAGAATTAGTTGTCTATTTGACTCTGATTGATAGTATTCATCCGTTTGCTACAGTTGTTCATTAGTATTCACCTACAATCCGTTATGGCACATCTTGGACTGTGGTTTCTTGTGAATAAAAAATGGAATAAAACTCAATTCAGTTAGAATGACAAATGTAACTGTGAAATAGTGGGCAGTATTATGGTCCTGAATCATCCATTAAACATGGGATAAGAGTGTTCATTGACTGACTAGGCAGATCATGAACTATTTTTGGAAGTGATAATCGATGGGCAAAGAGTGCTCATTGATTGACTAGGCAGGTCATGAACTATGTTTGGTAGTGATAATTAATGGGCAAAGAGTGTTCATTGATGGACTAGGCAGGTCATGAACTGTGTTTGGAAGTGAGAACTGATTGCAAGGGAATACCACAAACCTCCAAATAGAAAACTGATTATAATACGATAAGATGGTTCAGATTTCATTATAAATTGAATACAACTCTTGTTAAGCATATAGCCACTATTATTATTAATAATACAAATGCATATGCTCATCTGTTATCCCCTTAACCCTCCCGGCGTTACTTGTCGAAAATTCGACCGCAATAGCGGCGCTCTGAATGATACCTGTCGAATCGTCGTCATCAAGCAATCGTTTACAAACTATAATGTTAACTCGGTTATTTTTCGTAATAATACATCGTAATATTTATGAATCGATAGAGGAGATTCTACTTTACATCGCACGTCTTTGGATTTCCTCTATTCCCTTGTGAAAAAAACAAAAAAAACAAAAAAAAAAAAAAACAGCTGATTTATACAACGTAGTTATTGTGTTAACAGTCTGTCAGTGTTTCAGAGAATTCATAGAGTACCTTTTTCAGTGTAGTAATAAACCTTATAATGTATATATTTTCTTTTTATGTATAAAATTTGCAACAAAACTGCTATCTTGGTTTTTTTTTATATTGTGAAATAACTCTTGCTAGCATAGTGTAAACTTTGAACAAAACTTGGGAAATTTTGATTTTTTACAATACAATCAAGGATAACATCAACAATACTCAAGGTAGGTAAAAAAAATATTTTTCTAATATAGCTTATTTTGTTTACTTTACATTGATATATAATACTTAAAGATTTTACTTATTTTTGTGTTTGCTCAACATTTTTCTACAAAATGCTGCAAAGTAGCTAAAAAAGGCTGGACATTAAGGAGTGGACTACTGGACGATGGGAGGGTTAATAACATTTGTTAGTCCATATGATGTCTTGATCTCACATGTACAGGTACCAGGACCCAAACCCAGTGATGTACGAGCAGGCAACTATGGCTGGTGGAAATGGTTTAAATAAAAGAGACCTTCACACAGCAACTGTGTCTTATGTTAAGGACATATTCAACCTTTCCATGATGAAATACCCTAGCAGGAGCTCAGAGTCTATAGCCTACTGGGCATTCTCATCTTTCAGTGAGTATTATTGTGACATTCAACTAATCTTTGAAAATACAAGGGCATTTATTTGAATTGACACTGCAATGTTCTGACATGTCAACGGTAACTCTTAAATGTTTCTTTGACATAGCACAACATAACAATAAACTTTATATTTACCTTAAAAGTAATGACAGTTGATAATACCCAAATTAAAAGGACATTTATTGATGCTCACAATTATATAAATATGTTATGTCTATAAATAAATATACTTATCGTAAACCACCATGTTAAAATAGTTAGGTTTACAACAGGTTTGTCATACTTATTTCTAAACAGAAAAGTAAATTTTCTGTTGAAAATCGTTTTCAAAATAAAACTGGAAGAGGAATTGACAGTGCTTTGTACTACCTTTTTGTTGCCCCAAATGGACCGGATTGATGATATTTTTCAATCTCTTTAGTAATCCCAGGGTTTGAAAAGCCTCTTGAAGACATCAGACATGAATATTTTAGCAAATAATCAGATATTAGGCACTCCTCAGCTATTTGTGGGCATTTTGTTTTAGAGTTAACCGTTTGTTGCCTTTTTTTCCATTTCTTAGCTGTGGATTTTCACCTGACAGATCAGTTTGGATAACTGAAATTCTACTGTATGTCATTGGCAAGACAAGTCACGTTTAAAATTTAAAAAAATAATAAAAATAACATTATGTATAAGTGGAAAATGTATTTTGAAAAAATGTTGCAAAAAAATTATTAAGTTCAAACATATGTAAAAAATATAAAAAGATTTTTGGGATTTTTTTATTACATGTATTAATGTAGAGCATATTCTTCTGAGTATGGTGATATATGATTTGTTTGGGTTTGGGTATAAATAAAGTGTGAAATAAAAAAATAACAATGTATTACAAGAAAAAAATGTTGTGCAAAAATATTATTCATTATTGCCGAGCTTATAACTGTATAATAATTCTGTTGTTTGCCAAAATAATACTATACAATGATCCTATGGTCCATTGAGCTGTGGTACGGTCTACATCTGGCAAAATTTTTAACAGGCAGTCTCTGTCAAATTCCTCCTCTTTCAGCGCTTACGCCTAGTCTGCCGGCGGGATATTTGAATTGGCACTTGTGTACTGCGTTCTTATTTCGCTTGGCATTTGTTTATTATTAAAGATATCAACATACAACCTTCTGAAATATAATTACATATAAAGTAAACAAATATAAAGATAATTAAATGCATCGAATAGTACTAATTTATTTCCACTACATTTTAACAAACCAACAACAAAATTCAACAAATCAGAGGGTGTTGAGGGGCGCTGATCCCAGATGAGTATATAAATTTTTCCGGATCTAGGATTAAAAGAGAGGCTCCCAGAAGTTTCTCTTTCTCTGTTCTCACAGTGTTCGCCAAAAACGTTGGAGAATTCCAGATATTTTTTGCTGAATGTATCAGAGGTTTTCGCCACACCCTTACTGCCTCAGTATTGAACTCAATTTTCGCTATTGAAAGTTTCTTATGCGAATTGATATCAAAAAGAAGATATCAAGTTTAGCAAACAGACCCCTAAACATTTTTAAATAAGATTTTTATTTGTATGCTGATTGGTGTCTGAAACATTTTTATTCTTAATTCATTATGTTTATTATGTTAATTATCAACAAATTTATCAAAAATTATTGTACACACCATTTCTGCGCCGATAATAAGTACTGTGCAAGGTGATTGTGGGCGTTCCAGTTCGTTTTCAATTTGTGATAATGAAATTTAAGTTAATAGAATTTGGTTATAGACTTACTATTTAATTTAATATCTTTTCCACATCAATATCAGATTTCCTTTTTTTTTAATAACATATAGAACTATAGGCTACAACAACTGCATTTTAATACTTCAGTTTTGGAAAATGTATTCCGTGCCCCCCAAATGTTGAGCCCCCCAAAATTGTTTTTCTATATACACCACTGAGCTTAAGAAGTATAATACCTTCTAGCTTTCAGAGTAATTTGACCAACAATTTGTTTCTTTGGTGCAATAATTAATTGAGCTACAGTAGATCAGATCCAAGGCTACTCTGGTACAATAAAGATATGCAAATAAAGTTGGTTCATGATAACTTGCCTCTCCTCTTTGTTCTGTAACTACCAAGTTCTTGGGTTTTACAAACAGTGAACAAATGTTTTGTGAGAACAGAGACTAGTACCATAATGTAAGAAAACATAAAAAAGTTACAGGTTCTTTCAAAATGAAACTCAAAGCATACTTGAATACGAATTGTAATGATCTCCCTGTTTTGGTTTTAGTCATACTGACAGTCATATTCTGCGTCACCCTGGTGAACACAGAGGATCTGCTGGTGGAGGGAGCAGGGTGGGCTGTGACTCTGGTGGTGGTCATAGTGGTGGCTTTGCTGATCTCCATATTGGCTCTCCATAGACAGCCTCAAGCACAAGCCACATTGGCATTTAAAGTTTGTACATCCAGTAGTATATTTTGTTTTCAATAAATACTACTAAATTAGATCAGTGATTAGAGTAGTATCACTTATCTTATACCTCAATAAGATTCTAAAATAAATCAAAAAGTTCAAGGTAAAATGAAATAATTTTGAACACGCCTTATTTCTGCTTGAAACTCTTAAGATTGACATAGAACTTAAAACAAATTTGTCTATTTTAAAAAAAACATCAGTACTATTTAGCATATATTGTCATTGTAAGGTGCTAAATTCAGGAAAACAAATAGCATTGTAGCTATTTAGAGAACAAACTGAATAGCATTGAAAGTGATAGGATTATTTGTCCATTTTGGTTAATTATTACTCCGGGTCACAGAGAAAGTTCTTTTAGGCACCTTAATGACGGTGCTTTCACAAGAATTTGTTCTTGCTCCTCTTTTATTCAATGCATTTGTACTGAATAAAATGCCGGAATTTTATTCAGTACGAATGCAATTGGAAATACTGCTGAAATTTCCACTACTCAGTCCATAAAGTTCACTTATGCAGATAATATTGCTCCCACAAACTCAATACGAGGACATATCAAAAACAGAAAGAACACTTACACTTGAATTAGTCACCCTCAATTTTTACCCTCACTTTAGAACATGGAAGCTAAAGCCCAATCCAAAAAAGACAAAAGTTACCTGCTTTCATCAGAGGAATAGACTAGCTAATTGAAAATTGAATTTCTTTTTCGATAGTGTTATACTGAAACACAATGAGCATCCACACTTGAAACTTTGATTTGATCCACATTTGATTTGATTACTTAGGTAACACATTGAAGTCAGTTTAGATCGTAGATCGATCTCTCTCTGTTTTAAAAGCCATCTACAGAAAACAACAGCTAAATTGGTAACTGTAGTGCAGAATGCCACCTCACACTAACATTGTACAGCATCTTGCTGGATCATTGTGAGGAGCTAATGCTCAATTTCTGTGTACTGTAACTTTTTCTCTGGTTTATTCCACTACTGAATATTATGCTCCCGTGTGGCTGAACAGAGAGTTCAAAAAGATCCTATCTACTCCGAATCTCCTCATTTTGCAAGATATCCCACAACGTGCAGGGCAACTTGAATGTAGAAAACCATCTCTTTGATTAACTTCCCAATCAATCTCAAAGGAAATTTTCGCCAAAAAGCAACTGGGCATTAACGGTTTGACTGTTAGATACAGAAATTAATTAAAGTTTTCTATGTAGAAAATTAAATTTTGTACAAGAATATACTATCAACAAAACAGCATAAGTTTTATGCTATAAGTATAAAACCTAATAATTTTTTATTTCAATATCCTACTTTCAAAAAATTGAAAATATTTATATATATATATATATATATATATATATATATATATATATATATATGCTTAAAAAGTTTAAATTTTAGGTTTAAAATGTTGAAAACTTTTTAACCCTAGTATAAATTGTAGACAGTTTATTGGGGATCATGAAAATATAAGGATTTAATATGTTTAAACAATAACAAACTTGTCTATTTAATTTATGGTGAGACATTGCAACTTTAGAATTTGTAATGGCATTCCCTAGGGTCAGCTGACTGCATGATAACTGGGTTGCCAATAGTTTAACGGATTACGAGATGTTGCATGATGCCACTGAAGAAGCACTAACCTATTACCAACCTCCCCTCCATTGTATTTCCTTTTGCAAAACATTGCATCCTTTTTGGTACTTCTGGTACAAATGACATCGATTATTTGGTGATGATCGACATACTCATTTTTATGCATTTTTGGCTTCTGCCTGCATTGTGATATTGCACCACAATAACACATGACATCATCACTGTTTCCACTCTGCTGAGCATCTGGACGTTATACGTTCATCAGTAACTTTAAAACATATTTGTTTAATTATTGTCTAGGAATGGTGTTCTTCATAACTATGGTGTGTTTTAAAACACAATTTTAATTTCATGTTTCAGGTGCCGTTGGTTCCACTAATTCCATGTGCTAGTCTTTTAATAAATTTCTATTTGATGATGAAGCTAGATCTACACACCTGGATAAGGTTTGGAATTTGGCTCTTCATTGGTAAGTATCTTTAAGTCAAATTTGCTAAGAAGGAAATATGATTTAATTTATTAGTGCCAATTTTCATTCAGTATTAACGTGACTTTAATCGGTAATAATACAGGCAGTAAAGTATTTGTGATAAGTTTATGTGATCAGCTTTGGTACCATCTGTGATCAGCATGGTTAGCAATCGTGATCAGCTTGGGTTAGGTTAGAGTACAAGGGTTCTCAATCTTGGTGGCTATAGAAAGAAAATTGAAAATGCAGGGACATATTAGAAAAGACCCCCAGTGCTTCAACATTTTGGGATCACTGGATACGGTTAATTCATGGCAAGTTCTCCATCCTCATAATCCGGTACATTGGTCATAATGTATCTCACCACCTTAACATTTTCTGTTCTACATCTTTGACTGACCTATTAGGAAGTTATGGTTTGGAGTAGAACCATAACCCCCACAACCCCTGTAGTGTTTGGGTGCGCAATAGATCAAGGGAACAGCCCAGGGTAATAAAAGAAATTTTGTAAAAAAGTAATGAAAATGTAGTTAAATTTCACGTTAACATTTGCACATTGAATATTACTGATTTTGTTAGTCAGGACTAATGGCGCAATGCTGTAACCCAGCTACTTAGGGACAAAGTGCTGAGGAGATTGTAGGCAATAGGTTAATGCTTGATCCTCTTAATACCGACTCGGCATCTGCTCAATGGTTGCTATCAGCATGGACACTACTAGAGAAGTCTGGGATGTTTACGTTGGGTGGTAGTCAGTGTCCCGATGTTTGACATGCGGGATACTGAAGCCAACAGGAGGAGCACAGTTCACTATGTTGTGCTTTTTCCCCTGTTTAACCCACAAGCCGAAAGAAACAAAGATTACTAGAATCCAATTGCCGCTGTGTAAATATTATTTCATGTTGGTTGATCCAATATAAGACTTTACCATAATCACTATCCTTTGGGTAACCTGTGAAGCAGTTAATCTTTTAAAATACATTAGATATCCTTATTCTTTTATGAAGATAAGATTCTCCAATGTTATTTTATTTATCTCACAAGAGAGTTCATAAGTTCTTGTGAGGAAATACAAAATCCTTCTTTTTTTTTGTGATTGGGGATTGTCCAATAATTAGACTTCATACCCTTCCTCCTTCTTAAAATGTAATAACAGAAACAATGCTGATTCTTGACTGTATGTATTTTTTTGTGATGTTGTTCATTACTGATTTATTTTAAATAGCTACACATCACATAGTTTTTTTTAAAAAAAGTTATATATTTATATGTTACAGTATGTTAAATGTTTGAAAATGGATTCAGACTTTATAGCCGAAATATAACATTAAAAAAAAAAAAAAAAAACTATGTGATGTGTACTACCAATTTAAAATAAATCAGTAAGAAACAATGCTGTTTACTCTATTTTGGAATTGAAAACTAAACATTTTATTTAAAAACAGACATTTTAAAGATTATCGTTTAAAGATTTGAAATTTTCTAAATGTCCTCCTAAAAGCAATAAAATAGTTTAAACAAAAGTAAAATGTATTTTACTTCATTGCTCAGATGAAGATTTGTGTTTGAGACCGAACAAATTAGGATTTTATAATGTATGTAGCTGAACTAAAGACAGTTGAACTAAGCTCGTGGGTTTGCTTACAATATTTACTTACATTACTTAGGCATCTTTAAACTATGTTTTATCTAGGCTTCCTTTACAAAGATTTGTAAATACTTCTTATTATATGTTATAAGAGTAGTGAATTTATTTTAAATTCTCTTATTGTACCGGTAAATTTTGTTTCAGGAATGATGATTTATATATTCTACAGTATACCCAACAGCGTTGAAGGCATAAAAGCTAGAATGGCTCTGATTGACGCAAATAAACACAAAAAAGGCTCCACAGGCAGTGAACCTACTCAAGAAACTACTAAGATTTGACTTCTTACTCTGATTCCTTTGACGAGTTGAAGTGATTATTTGTACATAAAAGACATTGATTGTTTCTTTATCTGTGTTATGTTGATGTTATTAGTTAAGATAATTTTTAGTATAAGAACGTTAAATATTATATTTTGTACAGATGTACATTTTAGTATATGAAACTGTTTCTGTGATAAAATTTTCATATTTTTTGGTGTAGTTTGTTTTATTAAGTTGAGTTAAAAACTGATTCAAGTAATTTATGTGTTAGATAACATTGATTGATAACAAACTGTGATAAAACAACTAACCAATACAGATTTTTATAAAGTAAATAATTTTTCTGAATATGTTGTTTTTAATTTTATCAGTATATATTTATTACAAATCCCAACCAGAAATGATATGGAGTCAGATTTTATTTAGTTACCATATTGACCTAAGTAATGTAAGTTCTACGTTCAGTAGTTCTCAATGAGGAGCCAATCAACATAAACAATATCATTGACTATAGAAACAAGAAGACAGTCTGCTCATATGGTCCTGTGAAGGTGGTTTTCCTGTTCGATGAATTAGTTTATGTTCAGTTTTCACAGATAATGCCAACTGTCTCCCTCTTTCGTCATTCCTCTCTCTGTCTCTCTCCAGCAAATGCTGAGGTGACTATTAGCTGAACTAGTATACCAAACAGTTGTCTAAATGCTTATTAGAAACCAATCACTGTTAGATAGCAGAATATTTGTGCATTGGCTTCAACAGTCTCCATGTATTTATAGTCAATGATAATATGGACTCTATAGAAAACCAAGTTTTTTGGGAGAAAGTTGATGAATTGTTGAGAATGTTTAAAAAAAAATTACTCTTGAGCTGTTTATAAAACAAGTGCTATATGCAAGAGAGATCACCTGCCTAATAAGTATCAAAAAGGTGTTTTTACAACCATTACTACAGGTTCATTATAATTATATTGTTTGTTAGATATACAAGGTATAGTCAAAAAGTTCCGGTAATTAGTGGAAATATATTTATTGGGCAAAGATTCAAACTTACAAACCTATCTTCCTTCAAAATAATCTCCTCCTGCAACAACAGACTCGTCTCAACAATCATACATTTTTTCAAAACACTTCTGACACTTGTTTTTTAAAATGTTAGTGTTTTTAAATATATTTTAAGAACTATTGAACTGTAAATATGGCAGGTGTTTGTTCAAAGGGTAAAAAACTAAAACTAGAAGAGGAAAACCGTGAATTTCAAGTTGAGTGGGAACATGATTTTTTTCTTTGTTAAAGGTAAGAAAGACAAGTCGGCCTTATGTTTAATATGCCGTGAAACTGTTAATGGAAACAAACAGTATAATTTGAATAGGTATTATTCCACTATTCATTCTAATTTCGAAGAGAAATATCCAAAACAATCCAAGTTCGGAGAAGAAAAATTACAAATTTTGAAAAAGTCCATTGTTTTTTTAACGAAATACACTTTTCGGTGTAACTAAAAACGAGCTAACTACCAAGATATCTTATCTTGTGACTGAAATCCTAGCAAAAAAGATGAAGCCTTTTCTCAGATGCCGAAACAGTCAAAGAGTGTGTTATAACTGTTTGTAAAACATTGTTTTCTCATTTACCGAACTCTAAACAAATACTAGACGATGCTGCTAAGTTACAGCTGTCCGATTCAAGTTGCATGAGAAGGTCAAGAGACCTAGCAGCAAATACAGTGTTAAACCTAACTGAAGAATTACAGCAAATCAAATATTTTAGTCTTGCCATTAACTCATCCACAGATATTACATCAACTTCTCAGTTGCTTTTATTGTCAAATATTTGTCTAAAGATGTTGCCGTAAAAGATCTTTTAGGAGTGGTTCCAATAAGTGGGCAAACACGTGGTGTCGACCATTTTGAAGCAGTAGCTAAATTTTTCAATGATCACAGCATTGATATGAATAAAATATTTTTTGTTTGCACAGATGGTTGTCCATCAATGGCAGGGCGAAATGTAGGTTTTTGTTGACAAAAATGCAAGGAAACAACAAAATCATCACCAAAATGATGAGTACTGTTTTTTCTCTGGAGAAAAGCTTTCTATGTATATTGAAGAATTTTTGCAGAATGATTTCTCCGATTTTCCTAGTGTTAAAGCAATTTTATACGAAAATCCAGATAAAATAAAAGACGTTTCTGAGATGGTAAAGCTTCTGTCAGACCTCAAAGAAGAGATGTCTTTCAGGTTTGGTGATTTTAGAAACTACCAGGATTCATTCCGTTTGGTTGAAAATCCAAGGGCAATAACTACAAATAATGTGTCTCTATTTGGGTATCAATCCAGAGACTTGAAAAACGAGCTAATAAATCTTCAGCAAGACACAGAGCTCAAAGGTGTTTTTGAAGAAAAGCTTAAGACCAAATATCAAACTGAGTTCTGGAAATTAGTTGAAAAGGATAAGTTTCCAAGCCTGATGTCGTGCTGAAATGATTCTGTGCACTTTTTTGTCCACTTATGTTTTTGAATCTACCTTTAGCAAATTGAAGTTTATAAAAAATAAGCACAGATCCAGACTTGCACATGATAATCTTGAAACTCTGTTAAGATTAGCCTTCACTTTACAGCCACCTAATATCAACGCAATACTACAAAAATGTGATAGATTCAGACCTTCAACGTCAACAGTATAAGAATATGAAAATAATGTGAAACGTTTTTACTAAACATAACACACTCTCATTCATATGTTATATACTGTATATATTGTACTACATTTACATTTCTATCTAGTACTTATTTGAAATAAAATTTTACGTACACTGTAAAATCAGCTGTCTGTTATTTCAAATTAATTATTTTAAATAAGTGTAGTATTATACAACATATTTGGTTTACTTTATATAGTATATACTAGGTTTTTTCTACCTATTCTGTATGTACTTGCGGCTTTTGAAAAAAGTAATAAGGCTCTTCATGAAATCCTAGTGAGGAACCCTACTTTAGAACAATATCTATAATATATTAAATTTATTATGAAACCTAAATATTGAAAAATATAGATGGCAATGACGTATACAAAATAAACAGCAATGACTGTAGTAGTGCAAACATGAACAGACATATAAACCAAGACACAAAGAACTTCGCCCTGACCTCAGAAAACGAAAACAAAAATCATTCTCCATCCAACACCTCATAAACAAAAATCACTCTTTGGGTGATATTGGAAACAGTTTGGCGATATTGTATTTTTGTAAAAATGTAAAAAACCTGGACACTGTAGAAGAATATTACATCAATAAATGTTTTCGAGAAATGCAATAATCTTTTTTAAATGAAAAACTTCACTTCACATTCATTATTTAACACAATTCATGAGAAACAGTAAAAATCAACTAATACAATAATTAATAATACCACATCAAATGATCAAATTAATACCACTGTACTTATGGGTGGGTCAATATCACTGTACGTGTATGGGCAGGTGGGTAGGTCAATATCACTTTACGAGTATGGGTTGGTGGGTGGTTCAGAAGAAGAAGAACAAGTAAAAGTAGACACTCATATCTGGTTGGCTGAAATACACTCATTATGTAATACAAAACACTAATGTTTATGTGTTTCTTTCAGTCGATAGAGTAGATATTACTCATTTATGGTTTACAGAATAGAATCAGAATAGAAGGACTTAGCCACCAGTGCCCTATTTACTCAACATTTTTTAAAAAACTTACCCATCAAAGTAGTTCTTTAATATTCATCATATGTTTATAACATTATATATTTTATTTGATGTACAAACATTCTATTTCAATGAAGCTAATTTTATTTTTATTTTCTTAAAACCTGAAGATGGGGTATTAATTCTGAAACAAGAAGTTGAAAACTAATCAACATGTATCTGTTTTACAGGTATTATATTAATTTTTTTCCTAATTTTTAGTAATTTTCATGTTTTATACATAAATTTCTTATATGTATAGTTATTTACATGTTGTTTAATGTCTCCTATACCAAAGTCTAATATAAATAAAACACACAGCCAGTAAAAAAAATAAACAAACGTGATCACCTCTAATTATCACTACAAATTTAAAAAAAAGCGTACGTTCCATGTACATATTACAAACACTGGTCCTAACAGCCCTTAGCCCAACATCCTTTATGTAAGGGGGGCCCTATACCATATGTCACAGACCATTATCACTATTAAGTTCCGGCTGCAGCTGATGATCCTTGGCTTTGTACCTGCGCAGTACAACATCTTAGCACAGAATATCTGTCTATAATCTGTGACCTTAGTTTCGACACTGATGGTGACTCGGTATCTTTGTGTTAATAGACCATTACATTATATACTTCAAATCTCATGTTTACCTAAATTAGGTAATGGATTGACAAATTAATTACTAAATGATACTTGATTCTAGTTTCATTTATCGATGAATGAAATCATTGTTCTATTGATTAAACGAGAGCAAACTTGTGACTGTGTTACCAATCAAAACGGAAAAACTGATTGTCAGTTTATGTTACATAATATTATTCATAATCATAACGAACAGTAGTTTCATGACCACAAGAAATTATCTGTCTTATAACAGTCTGCATCATCGATAATTGATCAGAAACTTTTATTACAAATGATATATATGTTGACAAACTTTATTTCACGATTCTTTAATCAAACAAACAGTGGAACTTAAAGGAAGGATTAAACAAATTCAGACATCAATTAATTTATAATTTTATTATTGCAATATATTAACTCTAAACATAAATTCTAAATTGCAAAAGTATGTAAATTTTATATACATAATCTACAATACATACAACTGTACAATTACACTTAACTTGATCACATTATATCTAAATCACAACAAAATCACAAACCAAGGAATCTAAACAAGGCGACAAAGCCAAATAGCAACAAAAGAAATTAATTACAATTTTGTAGGAAAGATAAATACAATAATAGTATTGCAGGATAATAATAATAATTGCAGGAAAAGATAATAATTTCATTTGGATCCAATATCCAATAATAATTGGATCTTAATATATTGACCAATAATAGTCGAATATGATGAAATTAATTCAGAATGGCAATTGGCACATTTCTCTTTAAAATATATTAAAATTGAGTTAAGTACACACAGTAAATTAAGAATATTGTTCGAACTTTTTTTAACTGATTCATAAATATTTTCATGGACCGACCTTAAATTAATACAAATAGCTTTTATAATTATTTGAAGAAAAAGTTAAATAAAATACATTTTTAATTTATCTCTATAGTTACACATAGATAAACATCATAAGATTATGTAAAATTAATTTTGATATCTTACTCTAACAATAAAATAAAATGCACCTTTTATATAAAGCAGTCATGAAGTGTTAATAGAAATATAAAAATACCAAATGGGACAAGGAATTTTTTGTTTTGAGTTACAAATACGCCAAAGTATAAAACATTATCACTTTATAAATTAATATACTCGTACATAGTCTTACATTTGTAGCATAAAAACAGTTCATAAACTGGGGCAATTTATATTTAGAGTGTAAATAATACTAGCTTCAACAAACTAGTTAAGTTTCAATATAGTAATTAATAAATAGCGTTTACTAATTGTACTACGAACTGGGGATCATACAGTACTTCTAAATCTCAACTATTTTAGGAATGTATTGTACATTGTTAAGACTATAAAGACATTAATGACATGTTAAACAGTACTAGCCCAATGGAGATATCAACTCTGCCAGTTAGAGAGAAGCTTAAACCTTCAAGATAGAAGATGGCAAATAAAAATATCAATGGGTCAACAACAATTTTATAAAATAAATAAATACATTTTTAACCATGTAGGCTACTATTATTGATGATTTATAACTCCACAAAATGATGTTACCACATGGAAGCTTCCCTCACAGGTGGTTTGTGTAACGGTTGTGGCCTTCTGTAACATAGATGAAAAATAAATTACTGTTGAAATAACTTATTAATTACACACTCATTATTAATTATCATGTAATGTATGGTAGAAATTGTAAACAAGGGAAATACAATGCAAGGCCAGTTTAATGAAATATGAGAATGAGAACCAATTTACTTCATAAATTAAAGTATATAATACATATCCATACTTGGCTTGAAATGGCTAGTCACCATAACAATGTAATACTAACATTTATTTAATCATTGTTCACATGAAGTAACTGCAGATGTTCCCATTAAATTCCCATGTGTTGTTATAAAGACACAATTATTGCCATTATGACATTATGCTCAGCACTTTGAATACCATCGAGCTACTTTATTACATATCCGAATTATAATTTACAGCTTGACAAGTTAATCAGCAGTTTTAATAAAAATTATAATAAACCATATTATAATTTTTATAATATGGTTTATTATAATATGGTATATTATAATTAACCACATATAACAAAAATTATAAATGTTTATTGTACAAGAAGAAAATATAATATGGTGATTGAATTGTGAAACTGCGATTACCATCACTCAGACCAAAGAAACTTCCTTCGTAAATTAAATGAACTTTCTTTGATGCAGCAACAAGAACTGAACACATTAGTATCAGATTTATTCATAAATAAACTTCCCCTCAAAACCCTACCGGGCTCTAAAAAAAGCGTACCTGAAAGAAGGGTTCGTATGAACGACAGGTGCGTTTTCCCCTTTGTTCAGGAAGGTCACAGATAGACTGGAGGCACTACTTGCAGACTCCTGGGAGAGGCTACGTTTGAAGGCAGATTGGAGAGCGGGTCTGTGGAGAGGATACCGCCAAGGGGACTTGGGTGGATCCATCTCAAACCCGCGGTTCTCCATTCCTCGCAGGCTCCGGTCTCCACCATCGTCCTTCTTGGATGACAGCCTCCTAGAATGTCACCAGATATTATGTAATATTATTTTGATTAATTAAAGTATATTTTATTTGAAATAAAAAATAAATTTCTATTAATTAAAAATGCTCAAGAAGAGGAAAATTATTTTATATAGAACAAACAGGTTTGAAAAATTTCAAAACTTGGTCTTCAAGAATGTTTTATAGCATGAATAAATGCGTAACTTTTTAAATCTTTAATGATTTGACTGTAACTAATATCTTGAAATTGTTAGACAAATATGTGGAGATAAAAACAAATGTATTACCTAGAATAATTTTATTCATCTGATAGCAATGTAAGAATTTTCAACAATTAAAAAATTAAATTTTATATAATCCTAGTACTTTCCTGAATAAATATTAATAAGTTAACCATTAAACATTTAGTAAAATTATTTTTTATACGTTCACTTATAAAATGCAAATTAGTCAACTTACACGAATAGTGCAAAGAATTATTTAATATGTAAATGAACTGTATAGTTTAATCAAACTAACAATATAATTACTATCCACATTGAATGACGCAATAATCTTAGATAATATATTTTTCATTGTAGTAGTTATCTACTAGAAGATGGTTGGGGGAGGGGGTGTTGGCCTATTTCTACTACTTATTACATCGATAATATGTATTAAATACTTTTAGTAGCAAGAGTAATATTGTAAAGAGTTAATCAATTAAGAGTAAAATCAACTTGGGTTATTTCTGTGTCTGATTGTGCTAAATACAGTTTATATTTAGCTCTGAAACGTAAACAAATAAACTAATTAAAACATTTACCGATAAATAAGAAGCATAAATGCTATCTTGTGTAATCTTAAACAAAATTAAGTTCGAGGAATATACTCTGGAAATAAAAATACATCTTCTGCTATCATCATATTTTAAAAATTAATTGGACTTATCTAACTTGAAAATCTTAGTTTGTTTATGGCAATCGCAGGCGCACATTTAAGCTACTGTAATATAGGAGTATACGACATACAAAGATTAGGTCACTTAGTACATCAACCGTCGGTGCAGAAATTATGTGAACCCGAGTTCGAAGGTTGTTACTAAGAAACTAAGATACCTATGAAAAATCCAATCAGGCCATTGTTTCCTCGTTTACGACGTATGGATGATAAGTTTTGACAATATTTACCGGTAAGTGGAACAAAGAAATATCGGAATTTCAACAAGTTTTCACGGTGCATCAACGTTACACTTTTATTAATAAAAAACCTGTGGATAGCATTCATGTTTTAATATGTGTTTGACATAAATGTTTTATACTAGTTTTTTTTTTACAAATTTCAGATTTTTAACTTTTCAAGAAAAAATATTTCATCAAATTCCTTAAACAACGTTTTCTTGGCTTCTGGAGGTCGTAAAATCAATTACTTGGTCACGTTGTGGTCCTTACGACATGTATACATACGATACATACTTTTATATGTGTAAGTAAATACGCTGATTATAAATTGGTTTAGTCCTATACATCTCGAAAGGATTACAACGTGACAAAGTAATTAATTTTATGACCTCTAGAAGCCAAGAAAACGTTGTTTAAGGAAATTGATAAATATTTTTTTCTTGAAAAGTTAAAATTCTGAAATTCATAAAACTTATTAAAATACAAATAGTCAACCACGTATTAAAATATAAATGCGATACATTTAGATGTTTTTGAATAATAAAAGTGTTACGTTGATACAAAGTAAAGACTAGTTAAAATTCCAGTACTTTTTTTGTTTCAACTACGATAAAAATTATTAAAACATAATAATACAATTTCAAAATCCACATGTCATAACGTACTATAGTAATTCAATTTAAAAATGCATATGTCATAACATACAACTAAATTTAAAAAAAAATTGTAATTGGATTTTTCGTAGGCCTTTTAGATGTCTAGTGAACAAACAACCTTCAAACTCGGTTACACAAAATTTATGCTCCAATAGTTGTTCGGCAAATCACTCCAGACCAACGGAGTAGGAATGACAGCTTCTACTCTTGTCAAATATGTCATATGAGACCTACCACATATATCCTTGTTGGTAAAGTTTTTATAGTATACTTAGCTATACAAAAACGCCAAGTTAAGTGACGTAACAATATGGATAAGTTACTATTCTGTGTCATAAAGTAAAAAATAACTAATGATATTTTTTAAATTTCAATATTAATAAATTATTAACTTAAATCTACTTCAGCTCCTGCATATAAACAACGTAGATTCCAAACTGTTGTGCTTTGCAAACTGCAGCGGCAAGAATACAGGCGCAGGTAAACATGATTACCCTTGTGTTGTACTCACAAAACAACAACTAACAAAAATTACTGTTTCAGTATAAATTGGGACATATGTTGATTCACTTCCCTGTTGTAATAAGTTGTGGGATACGAAACTACTTGGACCAGGTCTACCAACAACAAATTTAAATTTGAAGCAATAATCTAGAGCAGATAAACTCACGTGGCCCTTGAGCCATGTGCAGCTTTTAACAAATTTTTTCAAATTGTAATAATTTATTAAAGAAAAAACCGTTTTGGTATTTTTTAAGCAACAAAAATGCTCAGAATGGTTCGATATTGTGTTAATACACTAAACATTAAGTTAGTATTAGACATACACACAAACTGCAAGCTAGAAAACACGAAAAGAACTGTATGTATCTTTATTTTGAGAAAAGTAGTAAGTGAAATCCTAGTGAGGAACTCTGGTCTAGAGGGATGGTTCGGCCTGGACATATACACCCATCCGATTTGGTATTACAATCTGATGGATCAATTTGTATTTAAAAAATTATATTTTCTATTCTTACTCATAATAAAAATTAAAAACTGGCTCTACTATATACACATAGGGCGGCACCGCGTCTGAGACGAATCGTGTTAATTGGAGTTTGCTAATACTTAATATATTAGTTTCTTTGTAACTAATATACTAGTTTACATTAGTTTCTTTGTAACTAATACATTAGTTTCCATTAGTTTCTTTGTAACTAACACATTAGTTTACATTAGTTTCTTTGTAACTAACACATTAGTTTCCATTAGTTTCTTTGTAACTAACACATTAGTTTCTTTGTAACTAACACATTAGTTTCCATTAGTTTCTTTGTAACTAATACAATAGTTTACAGTAGAACTTTCTGTAAACACCATATACATACAAATTTATTGTTAAAGTGTATAATTTACCGTCATGATTTTACTCGATTAATTAATAGACGTAATAATATTAATTTCTTATTTTAATTAATTTAATTACTACTAATATTTTGCTCTTCAAGGCTACTCATTATTATTTCATTTGTTTGCTATTTAAATATTAGTGATATTTTGAAATTGACTTTTTATTGTTATGTCCATTTTATTTAAATCGATAAATTAAGCAACTAAGAAAAAGTTGCTATAGTGGATTACTACAGTTAATTTTGGATTAAGATAAAGAAAAAACACTACATTATACATTATTTAATTAACTTTGAGTTATAATAATAATAATAATAATAATAATAATAATAATAATTTTCTTTATATTGGATATTATAAAAAATAATGGTGTGTGGGTGACATAAAATAAGTACCATTTTATCATTTTTATACCAACTCGATCTTCACTAGCCTCTGTACACATCAACACGAGCTTCAATAGCCTCTGTACACATCAATACGATCTTCACTAGCCTCTGTACACACCAATACGATCTTCACTAGCCTCTGTACACATCAACACGAGCATCACTAGCCTCTGTACACATCAACACGAGCTTCACTAGCCTTTGTACACACCAATACGATCTTCACTAGCCTCTATAGACATCAATTCTATCTTCACTAGCCTCTGTACACATCAATACGATATTCACTAGCGTCTGTACACATCAATACGATCTTCACTAGCCTCTGTACACACCAATACGACATTCACTAGCGTCTGTACACACCAATACGATCTTCACTAGCCTCTGTACACATCAATACGATCTTCACTAGCCTCTGTACACATCAATACGATCTTCACTAGCCTCTGTACACATTAACACGAGCTTCACTAGTCTCTGTACACATCAATACGATCTTCACTAGCCTCTGTACACATCAACACGAGCTTCACTAGCCTCTGTACACATCAACACGAGCTTCACTAGCCTCTGTACACATCAATACGATCTTCACTAGCCTCTGTACACATCAATACGATCTTCACTAGCCTCTGTACACATCAACACGAGCTTCACTAGCCTCTGTACACATCAATACGATCTTCACTAGCCTCTGTACACATCAACACGAGCTTCACTAGCCTCTGTACACATCAATACCATCTTCACTAGCCTCTGTACACACCAACACGAGCTTCACTAGCTTCTGTACACATCAATACGATCTTCACTAGCCTCTGTACACATCAATACGATCTTCACTAGCCTCTGTACACATCAACACGAGCTTCACTAGCCTCTGTACACATCAATACGATCTTCACTAGCCTCTGTAAACATCAATACTATCTTCACTAGCCTCTGTACACATCATTACTATCTTCACTAGCCTCTGTAAACATCAATACTATCTTCACTAGCCTCTGTAAACATCAATACTATCTTCACTAGCCTCTGTAAACATCAATACTATCTTCACTAGCCTCTGTACACATCAATACGATCTTCACTAGCCTCTGTAAACATCAATACTATCTTCACTAGCCTCTGTACACATCAACACGAGCTTCACTAGCCTCTGTAGACATCAACACGAGCTTCACTAGCCTCTGTACACATCAATACGATCTTCACTAGCCTCTGTAAACATCAACACGAGCTTCTCTAGCCTCTGTACACATCAATACGATCTTCACTAGCCTCTGTACACATCAACACGATCTTCACTAGCCTCTGTACACATCAACACGACTTCACTAGCCTCTGCACACATCAACACGAGCTTCACTAGCCTCTGTACACATCAACACGACTTCACTAGCCTCTGTAAACATCAATACTATCTTCACTAGCCTCTGTAAACATCAATACTATCTTCACTAGCCTCTGTAAACATCAATACTATCTTCACTAGCCTCTGTACACATCAATACGATCTTCACTAGCCTCTGTAAACATCAATACTATCTTCACTAGCCTCTGTACACATCAACACGAGCTTCACTAGCCTCTGTAGACATCAACACGAGCTTCACTAGCCTCTGTACACATCAATACGATCTTCACTAGCCTCTGTAAACATCAACACGAGCTTCTCTAGCCTCTGTACACATCAATACGATCTTCACTAGCCTCTGTACACATCAACACGATCTTCACTAGCCTCTGTACACATCAACACGACTTCACTAGCCTCTGCACACATCAACACGAGCTTCACTAGCCTCTGTACACATCAACACGACTTCACTAGCCTCTGCACACATCAACACGAGCTTCACTAGCCTCTGTACACATCAACACGAGCTTCACTAGCCTCTGTACACATCAACACGAGCTTCACTAGCCTCTGTACACATCAACACGAGCTTCACTAGCCTCTGTACACATCAATACGATCTTCACTAGCCTCTGTACACATCAACACGAGCTTCACTAGCCTCTGTACACATCAATACGATCTTCACTAGCCTCTGTACACATCAACACGAGCTTCACTAGCCTCTGTACACATCAATACGATCTTCACTAGCCTCTGTACACATCAACACGAGCTTCACTAGCCTCTGTACACATCAATACGATCTTCACTAGCCTCTGTACACATCAATACGATCTTCACTAGCCTCTGTACACATCAACACGAGCTTCACTAGCCTCTGTACACATCAATACGATCTTCACTAGCCTCTGTACACATCAACACGAGCTTCACTAGCCTCTGTACACATCAACACGAGCTTCACTAGCCTCTGTACACATCAATACGATCTTCACTAGCCTCTGTAAACATCTATACTATCTTCACTAGCCTCTGTACACATCATTACTATCTTCACTAGCCTCTGTAAACATCAATACTATCTTCACTAGCCTCTGTAAACATCAATACTATCTTCACTAGCCTCTGTAAACATCAATAATATCTTCACTAGCCTCTGTACACATCAATACTATCTTCACTAGCCTCTGTAAACATCAACACGATCTTCACTAGCCTCTGTACACATCAATACTATCTTCACTAGCCTCTGTACACATCAATACTATCTTCACTAGCCTCTGTACACATCAATACAACGTTCAACGTTCTGCAAGAACTATCTTTGCAAAATAGGCAACCATTTAAACATAATCTATGTTTGTTACGGATTTTCTTGTTAACATAAATAAAGTATAAAATTACCAAATGAAATAAAATATACACCGAAAAGCATACCTACAGTTGATTACCAGACACCACTTGCAAATTGTTCCAACCATACAATGAAATTTTCTAATGATAAATTCTGCAATGAATGAAACATATTGTATTGATAAATTATTCTTTAAATTTTTTAATTAATAAGGCTAAATATTTGGTATTGTGAAATTATCATTTTTTTCTGTAGTTATTGTAAATAAATGAAGTAAAATGTTTGTATTTGTTTTCTGGCAAGAAGACGACATATTTTTCCCAAGAGTCTCAATGTAACACGCAAGCTGTAGGATAGATAGGTTTTACATTAGAAACTAATTAATGTAAAATAGATTGCAGCATTTATAAATTAATCTCTATTTTATTATTTATCTTCACGTTATTTTTCACACAGTATTATTTAAAGTAAAAAAACACAAATTTATTACAATATAAGTACAAAATGCACAAATATTATAGTGATTTCGCACCACAAGGATTCACGAAGGAATTAATTCATGAATTTGGTGAATATAATATTTGTACATTTTACAATTATAATGTAATAAACTAGCTGTTCCCGCCCGCTTTGCCGGTCATAATAGTGAGTTTCATTGTACAATCGAAATGTGCAGCAAGTTTTTAATTTACACTGTATCCAATTTAGAACAGCTTATGTTGTGTACGACTTACTAAAAGCTGTTATTGTAAGTCGTACACAACATAAGGGTACTGTATGTGTATGGGTGGGCGGGTGGGTCAATACCACTGTATGTGTATAGTTGGGTCAACACCACTGTATGTGTACGGGTGGGTCAATACCACTGTATGTGTATGGGTGGGTCAATACCACTGTACGTGCATGGGTGGGCGGGTGGTTCAATACACTGTATGTGTATAGGCGGCCGGGAGGGTCAATACACTGTATGTGTATGGGTGGGCGGGTGGGTCAATACACTGTATGTGTATGGGTGGGTCAATACCACTGTATGTGTATGGGTGAGTGGGTGGGTCAATACCACTGTACGTGTATGGATGTATGGGAAATATATTTTTATTGTGTACGTGTATGGGAGGGCGGGTGGGTATGCGTGCGCATACTTAGTTGGCTAAGTGGGTAGGGTACCCAAACACGGACAGTGGTATTGACCCTCCCACCCACCCATACACGGACAGTGGTATTGTATACACACAGACGAATGGTACACACACACACACGTATAATGGTATTGTCCCACCCACCCACCCATACACGCACTGTGGTATTGAGAGGCCCTACTAAATTATTATTTATTTAAAATTTTTAGCCTACCTCAGTAAATTATATTCGACTAGCTGTACCCGCCCGCTTCGCCGGTCATAATATTGAGTTTGATTTAGAACCTAATAGCTGAAAGAATTCGAGCATTTTTGCTTATTCTACCAATATTAGATTTTGTAGGAGGCATGTCATAAAAAGTAAAGTGCAAAACAAATAATTATTTATTTTTTATTTTCACGTTTCACCACATGTTTTAATTACCGAGGAAAAAAGGTTAACACAAAATACAGATCACCTGACCAAGTAAAAGTAGTGTGTGCTACACTCTCAAGGTGAAATGTAGAACTACAATAAATCAAAATATATACAGTACTGTTGTTGTGAGAACTTCAATCTGCTTATGGCATGTGAAACTACATTAAACCAAACAGTCATATGTTTTTTGTAAACAATTCAGATTCTCCATTTGAATAACATGGGATCTTTAGGAGCCCGTGGGGCGGGACCCTGTGGACGGATCTGCATCAAACTTCACAGAAACCATCTCGGGAGTATACAGGACAACATCGTAAAGTTTCATAGCGATCGGTTGGATGGTTTGGCAGCGCATAAACTTAAAAAAAAAAAAAAAAAAAAAAAAAAAAATATATATATATATATATACATATACAAACATCCTCTTTTATAAATATAGATTTGCTATTGTTTAACAGCTGTTAATCAAAGAAATCAATCAATTTATTAGATTAATTTATTCCAGCTCCATAATAATACCATAGGAATTTTGGAGGTCAATGGGACGGAGATCTGAGGTAGAAAGATAAACCTATGTACAAAATTTCAAGTCAATTGGACTATATTTTTGAAGATATAGTGATGAGTGGTAAATGTCTTCTATATATTTACTAGCGGACAACCCTGCACGCTTCGCGTGCCAACTCCAACTCTCGCTGAGCTCGATACAACTTAGCCTTGGCATGTGACTTTTAACCTCAAATAATAGTAGAACATAACTGTTTTTGTTTGACAGCTGAAGATTAAACTCTTAATGCATCACAATAGGACAATGCCAAACATTCATGGCATCCATGTTTACAAATAAACATGTTTATTTATTTACAAAACAGCTGTTTTAATGTAATAAAATCAACTCAATGGTATTCTTATGGAAAAAAGGAAACTTTGAGGGGCTGTTTGTACCCTTAAGGAATGGAATTTTGAAAAATCTTTTCTTAGTAGGCCCCTTTGATACTAAAGCTAACTTCCTTTAAAATGTCGTGTAAATCCATTGGGTGGTTTTTGAGATTTCATGATGAGTGAGTGAGTGAGTCAGTCAGTGGTATTTGGCTTTTATAGATTATGTGACGTTCCCTTACATTGTGTAACCTATCCACCAACACTGAGAAACCAGTTGACATTACTCAATATTATCTTATATAATTTAATCTTCAGCATTCCAAAAGACTACTGTTCTATATGTCCGTTTACCTCAAGATCCGCCTGCCTAGGCCCGGGGGTTCCTCCAGTCTCTTGTTCCAGTGCTTCGTCTTCGTATGGCTCTCCTCGATGATGACATGACGGTCGTAGGGCGTGTCGTAGTCTACCTCCAGGATCGTGGAGAACCTGTGAGGGTAGGCCAGGTCTAGAGCTACTATGGCTAGTCCTACTACCAGACAAAGAACACCTGCCAGCAAAAAGGTTAATGTTCAGATTCAAGAGGACACGTTTTATGCTTCAAAAGAAAAGTTGTTTGCACTCATTTTAGATTTATTCTTTGTATTAAATCTTAATAAAAAATACAACTCTTTACAGGTCCATGTGTAGAATAATCCTTCAAATACTACATAAAATTGTATTAGAACTTAAACTGACAATTTATTGAGGATATATAATTCAGCAGTTTTACCTACGTGAACGTGTTCGTCGTAGTTAACACCTATATATTCTACTGTTGAGTAGATATTAAACACAAAAAGGCTGTTTTAATAACCATAATTCCTTTCACATCCTTTTGATGGATTGTGTCCTTCAAAATCTATTTGAATACTACCAGTCTACAACTATAATACCCCACCCACCGATACATGAACAATGGTATTAACACGCTTATACATGTTTGGTGGTATTGACCCATCCTCTCACTTAAGCACGCACGTACGGTGGTATTAACAACACCACTCACCCATACACGTACGATGGTACTGATAAAACCACTCACCCATCCACGTTCGGTGGTATTGACAAAACCACTCACCCATACACGTACGGTGGTATTGAGCCAACCACTCACCCATACACGAACGGCAGTACTGATAAAACCATTCACCCGTATACGTATGATATACCGTGTATACGTACGGTGGAACTGACAAAACCACTCACCCACACACGTACGGTGGTATTGACAAAACCACTCACCCGTACACGTACGGTGGTATTGACAAAACCACTCACCCATACACGAACGGCAGTACTGATAAAACCATCCACCCGTATACGTATGATATACCGTGTATACGTACGGTGGAATCACTTACCCATACACGTATGGTGGTATTGATAAAACCACTCACCCATACACGTACGGTGGATTTACCCAACCTCTCACCCATTCGCTACATGTACGGTGGTATCTTATTAAAAACAAGGGAATAACAAAAAATGGGTTAAAGATAATTTAGAAACAATGTAACCCACATAATATTACTCGTAAACAACGAACATAAGCCAGTTAATTCTCTATCAGTAAAACCAAACTAAACGGTTGTACTGTCTTGGAATGTTATTCAACGACTTCACAAACTTCATAAATTGCGAAAATATTATGATAATTAAAAATACTATATACATTATTGAAATAGAAGGTGGTATTAGCGTGCATATAAATACATGTTGCCAATAGAGAATATGTCTGATTTAAATCTAATGAATGCGTCTTTTGTCACTATCATTTTCAATTTGCTTGACGCGTTTCAAGGTTGGTAAGACTGACATTTGCAGACACAATATGCCATCAGCTGGGCTTTGTTGGGCAGACAGCTGCTTGACTCATGATTACTCTATTAATAAAGCTTGTTATCTGACTACAGCTGTTAACATTTACGACTATCTGTCGTTACCAACAAGAACAAATGGTTCTTACTCCATTTGGAAGGTTGTACGTTTCTGCATTTTTATGTTTTAGCATAATTTGATTATTCATAATTTGATTATTAAGGTTAGTTTTTGTCGAATTAATTGAAGGTAAGAATATACTTAATTGAAGGTAAGAATATTTGATTCCTTATAAAGCTTACTCTAATACAAGAATAGACTTTATTTAGAACAATTTAGAAAGAAAAACAATTACAGTTACAAATATTCTTGCCAGGTCAGTATATATAGGAATACAAACAATTTGATTGTTCTTTTTCATTAATTTATTAATTTAAACCCAGTTAATGATATAAATGAACATTCATTAAAATAGCCATACTAAATGAAGAGCATGTTATTTTGAAATCCAGTTCAAAAGTTAATATAAGCCTTAATTTTATACTATGTTATGTCAGGGATGATTATCTTATTTAGCAATTCATTTCGTTGTACAGTAGGTTAATTAATATTGTTAAAATAATAAGTTCAGTAATAGAGTAGCCCTGTATGAAAAACATATTTGTACTATTGTTAATTTGAGTAGTTGTTTTGATAGCCTTAAAGAGTGTCTTGACTCTTTTTGTTGGTTCATGTAATTCACCACTTAAAGTTGTTAATACTTTTATTAACTGTAACTTTTAAGTTATCTAATCTAAAGTAGATTATCACCGACCGTTCATTTGCCACTAGGCTATTAATTAATGACACTTTCTAAGGAATAGTCGGCCTTAGTTTGTAACAATGACTACATTAGTCCATCTACACTATCACACTCATTTAAAATCTATATTCGGCCATACAGAATCTTAACGATCGGTGTCTTAAGAATAAATAAATAAAGTTATTATAATAATTTTTATTTTAAAATGCAAAAGCATTTAGGTAAATCTAAACCATTTAAGAAGAAGCATTATGTTTCTTAAATATTATTTTCATTAGGAGTGGAATTTTGTACAATTTAAATGTTGTACATGTGACTACAAATAGTATCAAAGATTGTAGCGCTAAGACTATAATATTTGGTAGTATTCACAGCTTTAGGAATAAACAGCGTTGCTAGGAGGTTTAACGGTTACAGGAGCGAGTAATTATATCAATTTCGAGGAATATTTTAATGTGATACTTCAGATAAATAACAATGAGAAAGAAACACGTTCAAATAGCACAGACATGTTATAATCTTCAACATTCGCCCGTCTCCATTTGGGTAGGTTCCCACGGTTAGTACTGTGCTGTACTCAGTTTTATTGTTTCTAAGAAGATTCATTTTCCATGTAAAGTAAAATATTTAATAGATTTACACGTATTCTTATTCAGACTTAATAATTTTACTGTATTTTATTTTGACGAATTTTGAAAACACACTAAATATTATTTGATGCTGATTTAAAAACACTTTTAAAGATACAATATTACCTCCCAGGATGACGAGGTAGAAGCACCAGCCCAGGTGGAAGACCAGCTGGCTGCCGTTCTCGAAGCGCACGGCCAGGGGGGTGGTCGGCAGGAGGCAGTGGTAGGCGAGGGCAGAGCCCAGCAGCAAGGCACCGGTGAGCACCATCATATAAGCTCCGTACCGGGGAACGACGATGAGCAGCAAGTTCATCAAACACCAGGAGGCCAGCGCCGCCCTAAACAAGGCCAGTCTTATTTGCCTGAAACTATTCACTCATTTCTTTTCTACAGAACAACAAAGGTTGTGCTGAAGTGAACTGAGTAGTAAAACTATTGTTTATACACTAAAATTACATTGGTTTAAATGTTATTAACTATCAATACTGTACAAGTAAACTAAATTTTACACTAAGTATATGATCATTTATTTATATAACATAACGTGTTTTCAATATACCTATGTCAAAACTTAATGTTGATCATCATCAATTGTGCGTATAAAGATTACTTTCGTAATAGAAACAAATATATGGCAAAAACATGGTTTACCATAACTTGCCCAATAAATATATGCTGAAATATAGTTTCTTGATTTCATCTATTAAAAAAGGTAGTGATTTTCACAGAATCACCCCTCCCCCTCCCATCATCTTTTTGTAACATCAGTTAAAGAATAGCAGCAACCTCATTTTTATGCACTGTTTAAGAGTCTGCAGAGGCTTTCGGCCATATTGGTTTTAATCCGTTGGAACAATGTTTTTTATTTGCGAATACATATTTTTTCGTAATTTATTGACCAAAGTTGTGTATGAGGTTTCATATTGCGTACTGGGTTTGATTTTGATATTTTTTTGAATACATACGCATAGTTTTATAAAATAGAAACACTTCAAACAAAATTATTTTTATATTTTTTATATAAAAGTAATTATGAATCAGCAAAGCAATTCCGCTTCATTTTTGATCAAATGCAGTTTGTTTTGAACAATTCCTTTATAAATAACTGTTTAATTAGAATTAGAACTGGAAAAATTAGCTGTCGTCATTCCAATTTATAAAAAAGAGTCTAAATCATGTTGCAGTAATTATAGACCAATATCTTTACTGTCATCATTTGCTAAAGTGTATGAAAAAAATTATGAAATAAAAACTGATGAAATTCTTGGAGGATACTTGCTTTTTTGGTGTTAATCAATACGGTTTTAGACAGGTTATCGGCACAGAGACGGCTTTACTTGATTTCATGGGAAGAGTAGGCAATGGGTTAAATAATGGGAAAAAGGTTTCAGCTCTCTTTTTAGAAATTATCAAAGCATTCAACACGGTCAACCATGAAATACTTCTAAGTAAGCTGTGGGATAAGGGGACCAGTATACAAATGGTTCAAATGTTATCTATCAGGGAGAATACAATGTGTTAAATGTAATGGCACGTAAAGCCAATTTGGAGAAATGAAGTACGGAGTACCCCAAAGGTCAGTTTTGGGTGCAACCTTGTTTTTAATATACATAAACGATCTTTGTAAAGGAAAATTTCACGCCAATGTTATTTCGTTTGTGGATGATACAGCTTTGTGCTATGTTGAAAATACATGGGATGAGATTGAAATGAAAATAATCTTAGATTTACATGCATTAAGATGGTGGTTTACAAAGAATAACATGATACTAAGTCCTGAAAAAGGACTTAAATTTTTGATTGAAGGGTAATGTAAATTTGCAAAATAGGATAATTTACTAATGCTTGGATTGTATCAATAATAATAGTGAATGCAATACAGATTGCAGTGTTATATTTGGTGTCGACTCTTTGAAATATTTAGGACTATGGGTAGACAAAGAGTTAAATTGGAAAACACATTTGGACAAGTTAAAACAAAAATTAAATAGTGTTTTGAGAGTATTCTATTTTTTGAGGAATGTGTGTGTACGAAGGAGTTTTACGAATTTTATATATTTCCTTGGTAAATAGTAAGCTAGAGTACGCGATATCTTGTTGGGGTGGAACCTACATATCTAATTTAAAAACTACAATAACTACATAGAAACATTTTATAAGATTGATATTAAAAAAAGAAGACCAAGACATCATTTCCGTTATTTGTTAGCTTGAAAATTCTGCCTTTAAGTTTTATGTATGTATATAAGACATTAAAAATATTCTACATGAGAAGCAACAATCATCAGGAAACAAATAAATATAAACAGAAACTGCGAAATGCAGAAGTTTTACCTATTTAGCGCCAAAATTATTTAATCGAATACCAGCTGAAATCAGAAAGCAAAATTCTATTAAATCATTTTTGAAACACCTTAAACAATGGATTTTTTCAGTGGAAGATATTGAACAGGTGCTTTTTAGGAACAGTGTATAGGTAATGGTGAGTACCAAAATACTGTAATGTTTATGTATATTTTTTCTTGTTTTTTTCTGGTATGTGAATGAGAATGTACATTCTACACAGTTTTTATTATTTATGTTGACCATTTATTAATGTTATAAATCAGATCTATTAATTAATTAGTTAATCATTAGTGTTAGCCATGTTGAATGTTGATCACGAGTGCTAGCCAAGTCCATCACGATGACTACCCAAGTTGATCAGTATGGCTGCCACAAGTTGATTACGAGTTACCCAATTAGATCAGTGGATACTCAAGTAATTGAAAATATATTAAATTAATTATAAAAAATAAGTGCAATATGTAGGCTACGAATGTTATGGAGATCGATTTCGGTAAACCATGTTTACCTTAATCGATCACCATAATATATGTTCAGTTTATATTAATATTGTATTAAATTTCTTCTATCAACACATACTATGCTAATTAAGAAAACTTTTAAATTAATATTTTATTATTTTTCTTCACATTGTATAATGTTTAAATATCACTTATGTCAAGTTTCATCGTCCTAAGCCTTCTCATTGGCTGCTCAACGGAAGACACCGGGAGTGGTACGAAATTCCCACACACTACCTCACCCCATAATTTCAAAGTTCTCAAAAGGATTGCCATCCCCGGCTGACGTGTTTTTCTGTCCTTGTTGCCGTTTAAGAAAAATATTGGATAAGTACAAATAAATTACCTAGCATTTTTTCTACCACAACATTAATGAATTGTAATAAATTAATAGTTACGAGTTAACATTATTGTATTTATATTTTTAAATAAATAAAGGTCAATAGAGCCAGTGACTTATAATTCACTATTCCTTTGAACAAACCGGAATTATTAAATTAATGTCTTTACTGTACGCATTCGTTAATGTAGTTTATATGATTTATTTCATAGACATGTTGTATATAAATGATTATTACAGTATTTGTCATGCCATAATAAATATTGTGCACTGTCATTACGAATAGACGTTTTATGCTTTACTTTGTGGTTAGATTATATCAGGAACCATATGGGAACGCACATTTTAATATATCTTAAACGAAATAAGCCATACAAATTAAGTAGACTAACTCTAAGTGAGTAAATCAGTCTGTAAAATGATACTGATATCTGACGTCGTAGGTCTACATTGCATCTATCGATGAAAAGTTAAATGAAGAAAGGTTTTTACGAATGAAGTAGTAAAATCCATCCGCGACTAAGAAGTTCGCGTTTTCGCCACTTGGATCTCATGAATCACCGCATTTTTTAGCAATAAATTACCATGCAGGCACTTACACGGCCCCATATTGCGGCTAAAGTTTTAAAGATATCGATCTAAAACCAAAACTAAATTGAAACTAGATGAATTTCTGACTTAAATAGTTTTTAAAATTTCGATAACAGCTGTAGTTTTATTTTGGAGCTAGTTTGAGTATTGGCTAACTTCAATAACCTATAAAATCAAAATGAAGGAGAATTCGAAGAGTAAAAAAAGTGATTCTAGTCAAAAATGTCTTTATCTTTAAATAGATATTTCATTTATAATTTTACGACAGTAAATAATGGCAGTATCTTGGACCGCGCAAAGCAGTTTTTATACTTCTCAGCGCGGGGGTTTAGAGCCCTCTTAAATACCTGTTTATTTCTGGTTGGGCCACAGATTATAACTATCTAAATATTTATTAATACTTTTATTTAATATTTTACAAATTTATCCAGATTGTTCACAACATAATATCGTTATTATTTTATTTTAAAAATTAAAATTGTGTAATAAGCCACTGTTTTAAATGAAAACTCGTTTTGTGGAGACTGTACATTCCTGAATTGCAACCCCTAGACACTTGACTTGTATCACTGGTCATTTCTACAATTAAAAAATTACAATTACAAATAAAAAAATAAAAAATAAAAACATACAATTAAATGTAAAGGGAGAATGTGAAAACTGTTTTGTTAGAACAATTACAGTATAATCTCAAATAGAACATAACGATTAATTATATATATTCTGCTGTTTAAGTGAGTCAGAGTCAGTCACTAAACCAACAATAATAGTCAACAATAATGACTCTAATGTAAGTATTTTTTGTACATATTAAATTATACATGAATCGTAATTTGCAGTTATACCATATTCACATTTGAAAATGTTTTCAGATAACCAAATTGTAATCAAAATTGTCAAAGCACCATCACAGTATGCCATTGCAGATTTACAAAGCGTAGAAAATATGGAAACGTATTTACAACAACTTTATTTTTTCTCTAGATAGTTTGATAATTTAATTTTTTGAGTTATTGTATTCTATAAAGTATAATTTTTGATCAGAATAATGTACTTAAAATCGTTAAATAGTGCATAAACATTATTGTTCAAAATATTTACTTTTGAATTTGAAATACTAACTTTTGAAATTCGAAATACTTACTCATGAAATTCAAATGACCGCTACTTTGGAAAGGAAAGACCTTTCGAAGTCCGGTTTGCGGCAATTAATGTTTATTGAATATACTTTTAATTTGATTCCAAACTCGACCTAGGCTTACATTAAAGATTTTCGCTCAACTCCACGTGGGCCGTCCCCCTGAAAATATTAAAAGTCGCTAATGGCGTCAAAAAGTGTGTTCTTCGTAACTATGATGAAGTACAAGTTTTCAATTTTACCAGTGAAGTCGTAGAAAAGTTGTGAAGCGTTTCCATAATTTTTGTCCACCCTGTATACCACTAGGGCATGGCATATTGTTAACTTTACATCTAACTCTTTACATCTAGTTTGATAACTGCAGTATAATTATTCAATCTTAAAATCATTAAATAATAAATTGTCAAAATATAAAAAATGTCGTTAAACTAGCATATTTTTTGTCTGTATTATCTAATTGAAATAAACCAAAGAAAACAAACTGGAAATTGTTCTCGAAGGCAGAAGACAGATATTACACCCCAAAAAACATTTGAAACACTATACAATCAATACAATTTCAGGCTAATGCCCGATAAAATAAATGGATCCAATAATTAATTATGCTTAATACCCTCAAAGAGACTGGGCATTGTGTATGAAATCACACAGCCTGTTGTGTGACTTGGCTTGTGCAAGTATTGTCGGTAACCGCCCCTCACAATATCTCCACAGCAAACTCAGTCGTATAAACTACGGCCAACCGTAAAAGGAACAGAAAATGAGCAAAAGATTTTAAAATTTAGTTGCTAATCTATAACAAGGACATTTGAAAGGAACAATGAAATAGTTTAAGTTTTAAAATACTTTTTAAGATTATTTTAAAACTAAGATTAATTTAAAACTATAAATATTAAAAAATCTCGGAAATATTAATAAAATTGAGTAAAATTTTGGATGTTTATAAACGAAATAGTATTTACAGTATAAATAACCCATTACAAAATTCAATGTGGCTTTTTTATCTTATAGATAATTATAAACAGGTCATTCGACTTTATAAATAATACTGGATACGTCCAATCCAGAACTTTTAATAATTTTATTTACACACATTGTATATTTAATTTAAGGCAAAACATTGTTTAAAACACCTTTTAATTTTTATCAATCAAACTCGATACTTTTGATAACACATTCTACGGCAATAGTTGACAACTCAACGTTATGTGCGAGAGTGGTGTTTTAACATGACATCTGACTTCACTAAGCAAGTCGTCCTACCTGGTGAGATAAGAGCTATAAAGTGCCATCTTACTCCTAACCACTACAAAGGTGGAACAGCTGTTCACAACAACTATGAATGTTACGTGTATATTTGTAATATTGTATGTAAAACAACACTTGACCTTATCATCTTGTAAAATCAATTATGTAAAACGACTATCACTAACTGAGCAAGTATAAAGTTCTAAGTTCAGGGTAACAAGGAAAACTGTCTGTGGACGGGAGAGTCTTGACCAAGGCCAGTCTGGAGGGCCACAGCCTTGAACCCTGGGCTGAGTATTTGTGAAACATCTTCAGCATGACAACAGACGTCGTGCGTGACTGGAGTCGACTGAAGAGGGCCTTGGCCGGACATGTCAGCTGTGCTTAAAACGGTGCAACAAATACAGAACATCTACCTGGTGATAACTTACTACTATTAATATGAACTAGCTCGTTAGGAGTAAAACACGAATTTTTATACTAATTTCACCAGTTTATACATTTTTCAGTACAGTCTTATACATATTTTATATACACACATATTTATCATTCAAATTTATCGTTACAAAATTCAATGCATATATACTCACGGGAAATAGTTTAAAAGGAGATATCTAAGTATATGTGTATAAGTAAGGTTTGTTGTCAGCTACCATGTATTAATTAAAAAAAAAGTAATATATATTTGGAACAAGATCCAAAAGTCATGTTGTTTTTTAATAGAAATAATACCGTGATTTCCTGTCACGAGGCTAAATCCAATTCATCAAGCCATTTAAGACTGCCCCACTGATTCTATTTATGTCTCCGTGAAAGAGCGCAGGGGACAATCTGTAACTATGTGATCCATTGTTTGCATAAACTCCTCGTGATCAAATTACTGATCTATCGAAAGTTACATCTGCCCATGCCAGTTCGGAAGTGATTTAACAGTGTCCATTCTCTACGAGGGAAGTTCATCCCACCTACACGTATTGAAGGATGATAATAAGTGTCAATAAAAATTGTTCCAAACTGTGACCCAGCTAGTATTGGGCTATAATTTGATCTGCTCAACTGGAAAGCAGTATGTGGAGGTGGGTTTCGAGATTTCATGGGAGATCCTGGGTAATGGGGAGGTGTGTGACATTCAAGATCTTATTGAATTCTCTTAGTAGTGCCTCATGACGTCTTATCTCTAAGACGTCATGAGGCACTGTGCAAGGAGATAAATTGCACAGCGCCGAGAGCCCAGGAAGTGAAGTTGTCATGAGAGTGCCACTTATGGCTCTCATGACCCTACTAAGTTCAACATAATCGCTACAGTATGTACGCTATTACTTAGCCATACGAGAGCACTGTGTTCAACCAGTGACAAAGCAGTTGTACGCAGTACGTGTGCGCTTGCTCCCCAAGTTTTGTCAGCAGTATGATGCAGTACATTATACTGGCAGAGTACTTTACAGAACCCTACACCACCAACCAATACTTCACCATTCATCACCTGATCCACGGTCGTTTCTAATCCACTACCCATCACCCCCCAGCAACCGCCAGCCACCCTTCACACAACCCGCTACTGACGTCACACTAACACAATCCCCTCTCACTTACTTCTCAAAGCTTAGTCACCTCTCATTTCCGATTACCCTCAGTTAGCTCTCTAATAATTTTTATTTTTTCCATGTTTCTACCTTTGTATGTTTCAGTGGCCATGTTTCCTTAGGGCCTTCTTTCCGGAGACCCGAGCTGCCTGCTTGCCTCGCACAGTCATGATGGTTTCGGCCCAATTACCCTTCAACTACCTATCCTAGGCTGAAGAGGCCCTAGCGCCTACAACAGCGGTAGCTCCTAGATACACAATCACGATCCTGCTCATGCTCCTTGGTTTTTAATTTAGCTAGGTACCTTTTTTGAAGATAGAATTTAAACGTTTGTGATTGATCTATCGTTACTCCCAGGTACTGTGGATGATCATTCTAATAGAGTTTTACACCATTTAAAAAGCTGTTAATTTTTGATTAGCTAGTCGGTTACTTAGGTGGAAGCAAGCAACTTTGGTTTTGATTGGCTGGACATTCAGTTTCCAGGCTCTAAAACATTCTTCGAGGTTTGCAAGGTCATTTGCGAGTGTTTCTTTAGTAGCTCTGAAGTTTCTGTGTTGATAAACTAAAGTAATGCCATCTACATCTATACATTTTATAGAATTTGTGATGGGGATGTCAGTGGTAAATATGTTGAACAACATTGGGAAAAGTACAGATCCCTGTGGCATACCATCCTTCAGCTGTCTACAAGAGCTATTCACGACTAACATAAACTTTAGGTATTTCTGAATGAGCAATATATCTAGTAGCTGAACTTAAAAAAAATTTAGATCTTCCAGCTCTGGCGGCTACAAAAAAAATCTACACGTTAAGACCAGGTTAAAAAGGTTTAAACTTCGTAAATTTAATGAATTCCATTCTAATAATATAAATACTATCAAGTAAGATCTTTCTTGAGTAGATATAAGTAGTGTTCAGATGAAACTATTACAAAGGTCACTATTATTAGCACTCTCATCGTTGACAGGGATGTCTCCACCTTCCCAGTTTAGTGTATAAAGGAAGAGACTGTCACCGTCCGCGGCACAAGTACGCGTAACTTTACCTGAGACATTTGAGGAAACGAATTACACAAGTAGACGTGCGTGTGCCCATAAATAATTAGGTCAGCTTGGTTTCACGCAACTTTTACGTAATTGTCTATGTTATGTTGTGTTCACATAATAACACTGTTGTAAATATCTCACATGTCAGAGTGCAAAGGTTTCTTACTAAGCGGAATTTGTAAACGTGTTTAGCTTTTTATTAGGTCTGAACATAAGTTTGATTTGCGTAATTTTTTGCAAAAACGCCAACTTTTCCCTTTTCCATGTCCATCTATAGCAGATGTGTTAATTAAACCAAACTGTAAGGCAGGAAAAATATATAATGCTCTCTGCAAAGTTATTTTTAAGTGAAAATAAAAATATTAATGTAGCCTAATGGACCGTCACAACCGTATTGACTTCGTCGCACATTTAACTTTCATCTTTATTTATTTGCTAATGATTTATTTATTAAAATCATATTAGACTTCAATAACGATTTTCTTTTTAAAATTAGTTTTGGATATGTATAAACTAGTTCACGTTAGGGCTACTATTTTAATAAATTAAATGATAAATATAATGAAGAACCCTTTTATTCATTTAAAAAAATATATATTACCGGTTTCGGCTC
This sequence comes from Stictocephala bisonia, assembly GCA_035578905.1. NCBI lineage: Eukaryota > Metazoa > Arthropoda > Insecta > Hemiptera > Membracidae > Stictocephala > Stictocephala bisonia. The sequence continues at coordinate 2,555,972 of JAQJVL010000055.1, forward strand.
TTAGGCCATCTTCAGATAGTAAATAATATATTATTATTTATATATTTATTTACTATATTATATACTATTTATTTACTATACAATATTATTTATTATATTATTTACAATATTATACAAATATTATTTACTATCTGAAGATTGCCTAAGAGCCGAAACCGGTAATATATTTTTATAAAAATGAATAAAAGGGTACTTCATTATATTTATCATTTAATTTATTAGTTTTGGATATTTAGTAACTCGTCAAAAACTCATCAACTAGACACAAGAAGTTGTCTTAACTAACATTTTAATTTGTCCGGTTCTTTAATTTCTTTTAATGCGTTCAAGGAGCCTATCAATCATCAACGCCAACTACAGTTAGCAATCCCAATACCCTAAAGACATATCTGCACGAATCTCTATTTTTCAATTTCGAAATGATTCGGACCCATTTTCTTTTGACTTCTTAATACGGTACACTTTCAAAATTGTATTTAAAGGAGTTGATCCACAGTCTCAACCTGTATGTTTTAGGCGAGAATTTACAAGGCCAAAGTAGGTCATTTTAAATACGTGTAAAGATCGGATTTTTGACAGGTTTAGTTAAACATAAATGCCTGAAGAAACCTTTGAACATATTTATTTATTTTTTATTTATTTATTTATTCATAAGACGCCGATCGTCAAGATATGGGCGAATATGGATTTCGAATGAGTGTGATGAGTGTAGATGATCGAATGTAGTCATTGTTACAAACTAAGGCCGACAATTCCTTAGAAAGTGTCATTAATTAATAGCCCAATGACAACATATGCTTCAAGGTGATAATTCCAAGCCAGCCCTTGATCAAGGTGCATTTCAAGGAAATTGATGGAATCAGTTACGTCTACGAGAACACCATACGCCCATCACTGCTGTCCGATTCTCAATTTCATAGTGCTGAAGACAAAATTTGATTACCTTGGATTTGGAACTCTTAGATTTAATGCTGAAAAATATTTAATAGATGAATTTTGCTAAAAAAGAAATTTATTTCTCGTTCATGTTATGAATTCGCTCTAATGCAGAGAGTTATGTCGCTAGCGTACTGAACTATGTATTCCCCGACAGGAGCGATCAATTCAATCTGTTGACGTACACAAGGAACAGGGCTGGTCCAATGATTGATCCCTGTTGATGATTCCATAGGATGACAGAGAAAGCACTTGAGTATTCTCTTAACACAATTTAATCGCATTTCTTATTTATTTCTACCAGTACAACCTTTTCTTGGACCATGAACAAAGGAATCGTCGTGGAAATTCTTCTCATGTGAAAATCCCATTTGATGCAGATCAATATGTCGTCATCCTTTGTTGGTAAATTCACAATGTAGTAAAAGATGAAATTGTGACAACTAGTGATGTTAACAGTGAATACCCTTATTAATCATTTAAAATTGTTGCAATAACAATGATTTAAATTTATTTCAGTCAAAAATACATTTGTTGTAATTTTATAAATTGTTTATTCGATAACATTAATAATATACAACAATAAATACCTAATTATTTACATTTGCCCCTACATTTAGCACTAACTGGTTTTCTTAAAAACAATTGTGTATATTTTATAGCTGTATTTGTAACGTTATTTCAATTTCCCTTTCTGATTTTTCTGGATTCGACTCATCTGTATAGAGGCAGATTTTTTTGTATCCTTATGTTTCGGAAGGACTTTTATTATACCAACCATGTAGCAAACAAATAATAAAGGACCTAAAATGTACCCTTGAGGACCCATGACTAATTATATTTGTTGTAGCTTGATATTTTAATAAGATATTTTTGCAACATGTGAGTTTCCATATATTGTTTTCTGCAAACTAATTTATATTAATTCTATTAACCCCTAAATTTTGCATTGCTCGATTAATGTATGATGTGAAAAGCTGTCAAAGGCCTTTGACAAGTCCTTGAACATTTTTTTCTTGTCATTCGAATCAATTATGAATTTAGTGAATTAAACTATAGCAGTTTCTGTTAATTTATAATTGCTAGAAGATTACTGATGTTACCCTGATGATGTAGAACAGAGTACATAATTATCCTTCTGCTAGTAAGTGCTTCAATATCATTTTGGTATTAAGATTTACACTATCACTATTTTTTGTCAAGCAATGGAACCAACCATTATTGTTAACAGTGGAAATAACAGCTATGAATTGAGCATTAATAATGAATATTGTTAATGAACATTGTTAATGAAGTAAACTAATATTCCAAAGACTACGATAAAGATATTATAAAAATACAACAAAATATACCTTACTATTTGCACAGAAATTATGTGTGCCCGAGTTTGAAGGTTGATTACTTGGAAACTAAGAGATCTACGAAAAATCGAATTACACAATTGATTTTCTCGTTTATACGTTATAGCATATGCATTTAAAAATTGTAAAGTAGTTTATAGTTAAAGTAGTTTATATCCACACACAAAAAAGGAACAACAAATATTGACAATTAAATTAGTTTTTACTCTGCATCAACTTTACACTGTTATTACAAAAGTTCGTTAATTTATCGCATTTATATTTTAATATGTGGCCGACAGGACTATTTTCTATAAGTTTCATAAATTTCAGAATTTTAACTTTACAAGAATACAGTCCTTATCAATTTTCCGAAACAACGTTTTCTTGACTTGATTAAAATAGATTAAAATCAATATAAAATCACTGCTTTTACTTTCTCATATAAAAGTAATGTATCGTAACTGTGCATTTAATAAGGTTTACCATAATAACGTGACCAAGTAATTAATTTTATGGCATCTAGAAGCTAAGAAAACGAAACATAACTGTCAACAACGTATTAAAATATCAATGCAACACATTAACTGGATTGTTTAGTAATAAAAAGTGTACAGTTAATGCACAGTAAAAACTAGTTAAAATTCCGTTACTTTTTCCAGCTCGAAAAAAATTATTAAAACTTATAAATAGTTTTTTAATTAGTATAATACGTGTTGGTACATATAGAGTACAAGTAAACGTCACACAACAAAAATATATTACAATATAAAAACAAAATGCACTAATATTATGGTGATCAATTTCGGTGAACCACGCTCACCTTCCTCAGACCAGAGGGATTCACAAAAGAATGAAAAATGGTGATCAAAAACTCAATTTAGGCCTATGATCACGTAACCTCATTGGCTGGAATCGTCATTGGCTGAAATAGTTTTTAATACTGTATTTTCAGTGATTAAAAGAACAGAAGTAACAGCCAATAGAGATTAGCAAATAATATAACAGCAGCCATCATTTTGACGATTCCAGCCAATGAGGGCACGTGATCATAGGCCTATAAATAGAGTTGTTGAACATAATTTTCCATTATTTTGTGAATCCCTCTAGTCTGAGGAAGGTGAGCGTGGTTCACTGAAATCGATTACCATAATATTTGTGCATTTTGTACTTGTGTATTGTAATATATTTGTGCATTTTGTGCTTATATTGTTATAAATTTGTGTTGTGTGACGTTTACTTGTACTGTAAAACTTATAGTAAAATTTAAAATATATATATGCTATAACGTATAATTAAACGAGGAAATCAATGGTGTGATTGGATTTTTCATAGGCTCAGTTTTTATACTCAGTTTTTAAGTAAACACTCTTCAAACTCGGGTACACATAATTATGTGCCAGCAGTAGATATAAATGAAATGTAGAGTGTGATGAAAATATGTGATAGAAAGAAGAAAAAATAAACTTTTCAATGTGTGCAAATACAATAAAAGATAATAGTGGACGATAGTATTGAAGAGACGGACTAGAAAGAAGAGAAGAAGGTAAGGACACGCAACCATTTAGAATGTGTCAGCTCCTTTTACGGTTGGCCGTAGTTTATACGACTGAGTTTGCTGTGGAGATATTGTGAGTTGTACGACCTGGCGGAGGCGGTTACCAACAATACTTGCACAAGCCAAGTCACACAACAGGCTGTGTGATTTCATACACAATGTCCAGTCTCTTTGAGGGTTCTTATTGAACATAATTATCCACATTTGTATCAATTTAATTTGTAGGGCACTAGCGTAAAAATGTAATGATAGGATAGTTATAACTAAATAATAACAATACTATGTCCAAAAACGTCGATTTGTCCCTAGATCTGGGGTTAACTTTTAGGATAAAGCAGGGGGAAACTTAGGATAAAGATTTTACCTGGGTCAATACATTTAAGGTTAGTTATTTAGAAATTAATTTTAAACGAACTTAAAGTCTTGGTCAGATTAAGAGCAATTATTGCACTAAAATTACATATTTGTTAATAAGTGAACTTATTAAGTCTAATTAGATTTGTTATGTCTTTGACATTAAGTATTGTATTAAAATGTATATGTAATGACAGGTATTTTAATAAATAATTACAATGTTTAACTCAAGTGCCTGAATGAATCTCGGGTCAGACGTAGTAAGTGTGGAATAACTAACTATTGTTAAAAGAATCCGTATCTTTGACAAAATTGTAATTTTGAATCCCTCAACCTCTTCTTTTGGAACAAATATTCATTCAAGGACCTACACTATTGGAGCATGTATATGATTGACTATTATAACTCCTTTCAGTCATATACAGTATTTTTGCAAGGAAATAAATGAACTCTTGGAGCATATGTATGATTGACTATTCCAAGTCCTACCAATTATATGCAGTATTTATGCAAGGAAATACCTGAACTCTCAGAGCGTATGTATGATTGACTATTATAACTCCTTTCAGTCATATACAGTATTTTTGCAAGGAAATAAATGAACTCTTGGAGCATATGTATGATTGACTATTCCAAATCCTACCAATTATATGCAGTATTTATGCAAGGAAATACCTGAACTCTCAGAGCGTATGTATGATTGACTAATCTAACTCCTTCCAAACATATGCAGTATTTGTTTAAGAAAATACTTGAACTCTTGCAGCGTATGTATGATTGACTATTGTAGTTTCTTCCAGTCATGTGTAATATTAACGTAATAAAGAAAAGTCTGTACTCTCTGGACAACTGTATTATTGATCTGTTAAACTTCTTCACAATATGTGTAATTATTAGTTAATCCAAAGAAGATCGGTACTCTCTGAGCAAATTTACGATAAAATCTTTCACCTTAATTAGTGAGTCATATTCAGAATATGGAAAAAGTTGAAAGTTCACAGGAACAATTGTAGACGTGTATTTTGGTCGTCTTGCTTGAATAAAACACTATTTTTCTTATCATGCGTTAAAGTATTTATTCAAGCCAAGACCTGTACTTTCCCCTCAACTTTATGATTGAATCTTCCAACCGTTTAAAAGGTTATACAATAATTAATTATTCAAGTAAAGAATCGTTTTTTTGATACTCCTACATAATTAGCATTAATCTTTGTTTAGTATGCTACTAATCAATTATGTTTTCAAATACCTCTAAAACATCTTCCATACAATATCCTCAATATGGGCAGCCCCGACGGATGGAGAGCGGGTCAGATGATGAATGCCCGTTTCTCCAACCAGTTCGTCATCGGATGGTCTGCTCCGCTGGTCTTTGCCAACGTGTTACTCAATATGAGGCTTCATACACGGTCCTTGCAGCAGCCCCGTCGGATGGAGGGCGAGTCAGATGATGAATGCCCGTTTCTCCGACCAGTTCGCCATCGGATGATCTGCTCCGCTGGTCTTTGTCAACGTATTACTCAATATGAGGCTTTATACACGGTCCTTGCAGCAGCCTCGTCGGATGGAGGGCGGGTCAGATGATGAATGCCCGTTTCTCCGACCAGTTCGCCATCGGATGATCTGCTCCGCTGGTCTTTGCCAACGTATTACTCAATAGGAGGGTTCATACACGGTCCTTGCAGCAGCCCCATCGGATGGAGGGCGAGTCAGGTGATGAATGCCCGTTTCTCCGACCAGTTCGCCATCGGATGATCTGCTCCGCTGGTCTTTGTCAACGTATTACTCAATATGAGGCTTTATACACGGTCCTTGCAGCAGCCCCGTCGGATGGAGGGCGGGTCAGATGATGAATGCCCGTTTCTCCGACCAGTTCGCCATCTGATGGTCTGCTCCGCTGGTCTTTGCCAACGTATTACTCAATGTGAGGATTCATACACGGTCCTTGCAGCTACCCCATCGGATGGAGGGCGGGTCAGATGATGAATGCCCGTTTCTCCGACCAGTTCGCCATCGGATGGTCTGCTCCGCTGGTCTTTGCCAACGTATTACTCAATGTGAGGATTCATACACGGTCCTTGCAGCAGCCCCGTCGGATGGAGGGCGGGTCAGATGATGAATGCCCGTTTCTCCGACCAGTTCGCCATCGGGTCAGATGATGAATGCCCGTTTCTCCGACCAGTTCGTCATCGGATGGTCTGCTCCGCTGGTCTTTGCCAACGTGTTACTCAATATGAGGCTTCATACACGGTCCTTGCAGCAGCCCCGTCGGATGGAGTGCGGGTCAGATGATGAATGCCCGTTTCTCCGACCAGTTCGCCATCGGATGATCTGCTCCGCTGGTCTTTGTCAACGTATTACTCAATAGGAGGGTTCATACACGGTCCTTGCAGCAGCCCCATAGGATGGAGGGCGAGTCAGATGATGAATGCTCGTTTCTCCGACCAGTTCGCCATCGGATGGTCCACTTCTCTGGTCTTTGCCAACGTGTTACTCAATAAGAGGCTTTATACACGGTCCTTGCGGCAGTCCCGTTGGGTGGAGGGTGGGTCAGATCATGAATGCCCGTTTCTCCGACCAGTTCGCCATCGGATGGTCTGCTCCGCTGGTCTTTGCCAACGTGTTACTCAATGAGGCTTTATACACGGTCCTTGCGGCAATCCCGTCGGATGGAGGGTGGGTCAGATCATGAATGCCCGTTTCTCCGACCAGTTCGCCATCGGATGGTCTGCTCCGCTGGTCTTTTCCAACGTGTTACTCAATAGGAGGCTCATACACGGTCCTTGCGGCAGCCCCGTCGGATGGAGAGCGGGTCAGATGATGAATGCCCGTTTCTCCTACCAGTTCACTATCGGATGGTCCGCTCCGCTGGTGTTCGCCAAAGTGTTACTCAATAGGAGGCTTTATACACGGTCCTTGCGGCAGCCCCGTCGGATGAAGAGCGGGTCAGATGATGAATGCCCGTTTCTCCGACGTTCGCCATCGGATGGTCCGCTCCACTGGTCTTTGCCAACGTATTACTCAATAGAAGGCGTTATACACGGTCCTTGCGGCAAACCCGCCGCAATTCTTCTTCATCAAAAGCTAAATCGTCCCTTTTATCAAAACCCTTCTGACATTTGGTAGACGATAAAAAAATTGACTTCGCCTAAGAATTCGTAATGGGGAGTTTTTTCATGCACAGGGATTACCTGTGTTTGTAATTATTAATGTAAAAATAATTGCAATGTAAATAAAAAAAATGTTTGTAATATTTATATTATTAATTGAATGCAAAAGTGAATGTACTCTAATTATTAATGCTAATTAGTTTAATATCAAGTTAGTAATATCTATTTGATTGTAAATTTGTTTGATTTTTATTGATATCTTTAAAATATGATGCAATTATACAGTGCACAATAATGTCAATCAATAAATATTTCTGAGTTCTGAGTTTTCTTAGGTACTTGATATATTATACAATTACTCTTTATGTGTTAAGTTATGTTTGTTATGTAAAGTGTATTCTCATTTAGTCACTTTGAATAGTAATCACGTTAACAAAGACCTTTGAATGTGCTATCTGTTCTGACTCCTTAAATGAAGAATATTATTCCGGAGTTAATAGATTTCTATGAATATATTATATCACAATAGTTTTTCTATTCAATTTTGATTTCTTGCCGTCTTTATGTTGTTTTGAATATTCACTAAACTTCAAAAGGGATAAAATAAACGTAACTATTGATAGAACCTATTTAGGACTATTTATATCTAAATATTTGACGGGAAAATTGAAATTCAGCTACGTATAAGGGTACTTCAACACTTAACACTGTCCCTGCAAATACGACAAGCCAGCCACTATAGATGACCAACTAGGTTGTCCTTTCAGCCTCCCTTAACACAACACTTAACACTGACCTTGCAAAAACGACAAACCAGCCACTATAGATGACCAACTAGGTTGCCCTTTCAGCTTCCCTTAACACAACACTTAACACTGACGTTACAAACACGACAATCCAGCCACTATAGATGACCAACTAGGTTGCCCTTTCAGCCTCTCTTAACACAACACTTAATACTGACGTTGCAAACAAGACAACCCAGCCACTATAGATGACCAACTAGATTGCCCTTTCAGCCTCCCTTAACACAAGACTTAACACTGACGTTGCAAACACGACAACCCAGCCACTATAGATGCCCAACTAGGTTGTCCTTTCAGCCTCCCTTAACACAACACTTAACACTGACGTTGCAAACACGTCAACCCAGCCACTATAGATGACCAACTAGATTGCCCTTTCAGCCTCCCTTAACACAACACTTAACACTGACGTTGCAAACACGACAACCCAGCCACTATAGATGACCAACTAGGTTGTCCTTTCAGCCTCCCTTAACACAACACTTAACACTGACGTTGCAAACACGACTATCCAGCCACTATAGATGACCAACTAGGTTGCCCTTTCAGCCTCTCTTAACACAACACTTAACACTGACGTTGCAAACATTACAAGCCATCCACTATAGATGACCAACTAGGTTGCCCTTTCAGCCTCTCTTAACACAACACTTAACACTGACGTTGCAAACACCACAATCCAGCCACTATAGATGACCAACTAGATTGCCCTTTCAACCTCCCTTAACACAAGACTTAACTTGGACCTTGCAAACACGACAACCCAGGCACTATGGATGACCAACTAGGTTGCCCTTTCAGCCTCCCTTAACACAACACTTAACACTGACGTTGCAAACACGTCAATCAAGTCACTATAGATGACCAACTAGGTTGCCCTTTCAGCCTCTCTTAACATAACACTTAATACTGACGTTGCAAACACGACAATCCAGCCACTATAGATGACCAACTAGGTTGCCCTTTCAGCCTCCCTTAACATAACACTTAACACTGACGTTGCAAACATCACAATCCAGCCACTATAGATGACCAACTAGGTTGTCCTTTCAGCCTCCCTTAACAAAACACTTAACACTGACCTTGCAAAAACGATAAACCAGCCACTATAGATGACCAACTAGGTTGCCCTTTCAGCCTCCCTTAACACAACACTTAACACTGACGTTACAAACACGACAATCCAGCCACTATAGATGACCAACTAGGTTGCCCTTTCAGCCTCTCTTAACACAACACTTAATACTGACGTTGCAAACAAGACAACCCAGCCACTATAGATGACCAACTAGATTGCCCTTTCAGCCTCCCTTAACACAAGACTTAATACTGACGTTGCAAACAAGACAACCTAGCCACTATAGATGACCAACTAGATTGCCCTTTCAGCCTCCCTTAACACAAGACTTAATACTGACGTTGCAAACAAGACAACCCAGCCACTATAGATGCCCAACTAGATTGCCCTTTCAGCCTCCCTTAACACAAGACTTAATACTGACGTTGCAAACAAGACAACCTAGCCACTATAGATGACCAACTAGATTGCCCTTTCAGCCTCCCTTAACACAACACTTAACCTTAGTTCTGCACTGTAATAAGTATGCCGTATGTGCACATATTTTAACATGATTATAAAGTAAACTTATATAAAATTCATGCTGAAACTGGCAAAATTCAGGTCCTTACTTTGAATTTTTAATTTGCTGAAGAACGATCTAAACAATTTTTCTGTTAGTGAGTGTCGGGTATTAGTAACTTATGTATATTTAATTTTAAGATTTATTATAAGAAGTTGTTTTCTACAAATTTTAAAATAGAAACCCCAAACGAATGTAAACAGTGAACAGCTGTGCACTCACCATAAGAAGTTACTGCCATAGTATCCAGCGGCACGGTACTGGCCGCCCCAGGTAAACCCTTCCTCCCCCAGGCTGAAGTACTCGGCCACCTTCAGGATGGGAAAGGGCACGCCCCTGACGAGTGCCTCGCGATAGCTCTCCCCCATCTCTGTAGAGCCCAACCATGAGAACCGCTCGTTGAAGTCTATGTCTTCACTGGAGTTCCGTGGCAGTGCTGAAATAAAACATGTTTTGTCAAAACTGTTCATCAGCCTTCTTAATTTCATATGTTTAAGACTAGCTTATAACATAAATATAACAAGAAATATACAGTAATGTTTGTATAAGACCATAAATAAGCAATTATGGGGGGTGGGGTTTGAACTATCGTAAAGACATTATCATCATATAGTTAATTAAAATCCATCGAACTGTAGAAATAGAGATGTGTTTATATGTGTTATGATATTATGTTGATCTCATGGTATTCAAAAACAACAAAAATTGACTTGGTTTTGATGGATTTGATGTGTTATACATATTATATTATTAAAGTAAAAGACAAACAACAAGTTAGTAATATTTAGAATGTTTAAGCTTATTGTTATCTGAAGTATTTATTTTTATGGTATGTTGAAACCCTACAATCTATTGGTTAGTTCAAGCACAGTTTTACCCTCGTCACTCAGTGCACTACATGGATCAATGGCCATCTAGTGAACAGATTGGACTAAAAGGCAAATCTGTCACAAACTACAGACGATAATATTTATAAATTACACCTTTCCACACGTGTGTGACGAGATAAAAGTTTACCGTTGCGGATATATCGATCTCTCTACGCCTTGCTAATGGTCCACCGTGTGTAATCCCTGGCAAATTGCATAAATATTTGCCCAAGGCAGATAAACAGTAATGAGACCAGTTATATGACGAAACAGCCAATGTGGGTTTTATAGCTCGGCAGACAGCAGAAACCCAAATCCTAACAATAAATTCAATCATATAGCATTTAGATATTGTTTTATGAATACTGTTAGTATTTACTTTGTTGGTTTAAGTTTAGTACTGATTTATCACTCGATTAGATTAAATAAAATTAAATGTACGATAAAATATTACTAGGAAAGTGATAATATTAGAGATATCATAATATTTTATGCTTAACTTATCCAGATACCTATTGATAAAGGAAATAGTAGTAAACGAGAAAATGGTTCTAAATATTTTGTCCTAAAAACTCTTTTTTGAAATGAGAAATGTATATGAGTAAAATGTCACAAAATAGTCACAAAATAGTTAAAGACCTCAGCAACTGACAAATATGTGACAGCATGATGTGATGCCAAGTAAATCCTGGAAGTAAGCTGTCCAGAACTTCTCTCTGAATATGTGACTGCACAACCTGATTCCAAGTAGATAAAACATTCATACAAAAGTATCATGATTCAAACAAATCACCCTATACATACATTATAGCCTCGCAACCACCCCCCTGAGGTTACGCCACAATTTGCGGTCCACTGCCCGTTATGCTCCATCGACGTCGTGTGTTGTGCTTCCAATAATTAAATGTAACCTTAGTCTGGTTATACCACTTTCACGTGATCATTTTTTATTGTTGCCAATTTTTATGGCCATATGTTCTCAACTAGGTTGTTATGTAACGGTTTTGGTTCGAGTTCTTACAACCTTCGAAATTTATAGAATATCTCTTAAGTACCTTTTTTATTTAGCTTTCCAACACAAACTATGCTGTAACGTTCTAAAAAGGTTATTATTAAACTTTTTATTAAATACACTGTTTAAATATATACTAAGAAAAACACACACAAAGTTACGCTGGTAGAATAATGTTACGCCTGATTTGAGTTTGATTAAACATTATTGTAATTCCTATAGCTCATATGTTTCTTATTAAGAACAAAATTAAAATATAATGGAATTATCTTTTGATATTTAATTTCAACAAAAAATGTGTTGATAATAAATTTTAAATAGTACTTTTTTGATAATACAATGTTTTGACGGAGTTTGTTCAACTGTTACATTTACGCAATATTTTATATACAAAGTAACACATCCGGCACTTTCTTCCACCATCATCTCATCCATATTCAATTTCCACTAGGTAATTGAAAAAAAACAAACTATGTACGTTATTTTGTTTGCCAAATTGTTTATGATATTTGGTTATATCGTGTTGCCGACTATGAATTATGAACTGTAAGGACATGCCAAACCACACATTTGAAACCACCTGAGTTCACCTTCTGCCCACCCATACATAAACGTGCGGCTCTCCTCGTGATGCTTCTTAACTAAGTGAGTTTCAGGTAGAAGACTTCGACAGGTAAATTGTGAGTGCGAACTCATAATGATTATTTCATACACGAGTGATACCTGGAAAACAGTAAATTATATAGTCGTTCAGCGCCAAATCGCTGTCTGACAGAGAGAGACACGTTTACTGTAGTACCAATAAAGTCAATTTTTATATCTAACAGATGCTCCTAAATATGATATCAAACGAGAAGTATCAAATTGAGGGACCTATCTTATCCTGACGTATCACCAATTCAAACTATCCGACCCGGAGGACCCAATTGGTGTCGAACGAAATAACCAACCGATTATATTCCGCTTACTATCAATAAGTCCTGGTATTCTCTCTGTCATTTTATCTGATAGTACACAGAACGGTTCTGACAATTTTATCAATTAATTAAATATATAGAACAGTATTAATTGTTGAACTAATTTTCCCGCCCTTTTAAGGAAGCAAACTATAGTTTTTTTCGTTTGTTTCTATATCTGACGATCTACTGTAAGCCTAAATCAATCTACAGTCTAGTTATAAGCGGTAAACTATGGCGAATTTAGGGGTTGGTTAAAGAGATGGTGGAGTGACTGCGAGGAATTTTAATCGTATGGAAATGGAGGGATGACTACAGGAGGGTGCCAGACATTACGATATTAAGGGCGGTTTTGAATAATTTCAGCAGTAAACTATTTTATCTTATTGTCTACAGCTTCATATTTTGAACGACATACTTGAAGTTTAAAATAATAAATATTTTCTTAGTAATAGTGGCGTAATCAGTTAATCGCTTTTTATAGCCAATAATTTTACAAAGAGTTGTTAAATGATGTTGGGGTATTTTTAGTAACAGAACTTACCAACAAAAATCGATTTCTTGGCAAAAAAGTGTTGTATAAATGCTGATTTGCAATATACAGCATTACCATTGCACACCGTTATTACCATGATTTGTTACAAGAATTAAGTTTTCCTATTTACAATATCTGCCATTGCTTCCTCAACATGTTTAAGTCAGGTATTTTAATGCCAAGGCATAAATCCAGTCATCCTTTCACTCGATACTTCCTTAACCTTGAAAGACGCTGTAGTCGATTCCTGTGCCAAGAAGAATCCCATGAAAAATGTAAAACTGAAGCCTTGTTCCTTGTTGTGTTATTGGCAAGACATACAAGATATGCGTTAAAAGTGGTTGGGCCTTTAACTGTTATATTTTTATGGTATTTCTTGTTTAACTGTGGATTTTAATGGCCTACTTTTTACGATCCGTACATTATTAAACTGAGTAAAATATTTTTTCTAACAACCACTATTGGCTTCAGGTGAAACCAAAGCCGCAATAAGTTGGTCTTGAGTGTTTCTAGAACTGCCGTTTGACATATAAGCTAACGAATGTTCCACTTATGGCAATGTGTCGATGTATGTATCGTATAGGCCTTCACTTGGATTGTATTGACAGTTAGTTTTCCTTATATACACGGCAAAAGGTCAATGAAAATTTAAGTGTTGTGGTAATAAAGATACGCTGAACTCAAAAATCAAATGTATCAAATGAGTGGAATACCGTAATATGAAATATTATTTCGAATCAGAATTTGAACATTATTTCAACAAAGCATTCTCGCTCTGAATATTGGAGAAACAATCTCACTCTTTAATATTCAAACCACTGTACGTAACTGTGTATACGAGTATTTCAACAAAGCATTCTCGCATTGTGGATTTGAGAAACAATCTCAATCTTTCATATTCACACCACTGTACGTAACTGTGTATACGAGTATTTCAACAAAGCATTCTCGACCACTGTACGTAACTGTGTATACGAGTATTTCAACAAAGCATTCTCGCACTGTGGATTTGAGAAACAATCTCAATCTTTCATATTCACACCACTGTACGTAACTGTGTATACGAGTATTTTAAACCATAATTATTTATTTTACTTGTATTATAATTAATTATAAACTTTATATACGATAGTTAGTATAATTACGCTCTATGATGATTACGTATGGATAAGTATGAGTTACGTCTATACGTTTAAGTGTACGATCACGAGATTCACCTCCTGTGAAAAGCAATAATACATACACTTGATTTACATTACTACAGAGCCGACTTCAGAGTAGATTATCTGTTGGGTATGTACATTAATCAGTAAATCACACAGGATTGCTATTTATGAACGTACTGAATGTGTGTGATTCTATTTTTTCCTACTTAAAAGTAATTCAAATCGATACGGCCCTGTAGGAACAACCTCTGGAGTGAACATACATGTTTATGTATCAGCTCGTCTTTGGTTTTGAAGCAGGCAGATTGGTACATGTAAATATTTTCTACAGTGAATCTGTTTGATGTTCGTGATGAAGTTGTAACATATTAATAGTTATTGTTGCTGTTAATTTAATTAACACTTCACGCTGTTATTATGTTATGATTACTTCTGCCATATAAAATTGTTTCTTACAACTTTGGCCAGACTGTGATAAATACGTTACCGTTGTCGGATTCTCTACATACACATGATGTTTTTAATGTATTTCTTTATTTTGTCGGAACATTTGTTTGTTTGTTTTACAATAATTTAAACGTATTTTAAATACATCTTTTTATGTTAGTCTTTATTTTATTTACATATTAACTCTTCTAGTAAACATTTTTATTAATCCCATTCATACATATAATGTCTATATATACTCTATATTTGTGTGCGTGTGTGTTTTTTTTATACGCTTCATGAACATACGTCTACACTACATTTCAACGATTATTTAACGCAATAACCACTCGATCCTATGATGTTACTAAAAGACAACTCATTGATATCCATATATGATAAAGCCCAGCAATCTACTTGCAGTCTTAGCAAATCGATAGTCCCACGGCTAAGTCACGAGGAGAGTGCAATCTTGATCAGCCACTGTCCGCCTCCTGGTCAGAAATGAAGGCTGTGGTTTCCTAATCAATACATATCTATAGACACTCACTTTTAGTATGTATACACGCAGTGTGATCGAGAGAGCAAATGTACTCAATCGATAAATAATATATAATAGACTCTCTATCTCCCCCCCTCTCTCTCTCTCTCTCTCTCTCTCTCTCTCTCTCTCTCTCTCTCTCTCTCTCTCTCTCTCTCTCTCTCTCTCTCTCTCTCTCTCTCTCTCTCTCTCTCTCTCTCTCTCTCTCTCTCTCTCTCTCTCTCTCTCTCTCTCTCTCTCTCTCTCTCTCTCTCTCTCTCTCTCTCTCTCTCTCTCTCTCTCTCTCTCTCTCTCTCTCTCTCTCTCTCTCACTCACTCTCTATCTCACTCTCTCTCTCTCTCTCTCTCTCTCTCTCTCTCTCTCTCTCTCTCTCTCTCTCTCTCTCTCTCTCTCTCTCTCTCTCTCTCTCTCTCTCTCTCTCTCTCTCTCTCTCTCTCTCTCTCTCTCTCTCTTTATTCATCAGTTTTGAATAGCTACACATTCCTCTAACGACATATCAGTGATAACATTCCTCTAACGATAAACGTATAGGAAGACTCTCACTTTAAATATCAATTTTCAATACCATTGAATAAAAAGGGAAATTCTTCAATAACTACAAATGGAAATGACCTGTGCTTTCAATTGTTATTAAGGTGTTCAAGTGAAAGTAACATCTCTATTAATACATATATGATTATGTATTATCATTAATATTATATATATATATATATGTATGTATAATACATACATAATAATATACAGTTGAAATTGGCAAGTTTAACTCTTTAGCTGCTGAAAATATTGTACATTCCTTCCCAAGTAAAGACGCCCGTACAAAACGTCTGCTCTGTATACAGTATACGAATATTGTACATTCCTATCCCAAGTAAAGACGCCCGTACAAAACGTCTGCTCTGTATACAGTATACGAATATTGTACATTCCTATCCCAAGTAAAGACGCCCGTACAAAACGTCTGCTCTGTATACAGTATACGAATATTGTACATTCCTATCCCAAGTAAAGACGCCCGTACAAAACGTCTGCTCTGTATACAGTATACGAATATTGTACATTCCTTCCCAAGTAAAGACGCCCGTACAAAACGTCTGCTCTGTATACAGTATACGAATATTGTACATTCCTATCCCAAGTAAAGACGCCCGTACAAAACGTCTGCTCTGTATACAGTATACGAATATTGTACATTCCTATCCCAAGTAAAGACGCCCGTACAAAACGTCTGCTCTGTATACAGTATACGAATATTGTACATTCCTATCCCAAGTAAAGACGCCCGTACAAAACGTCTGCTCTGTATACAGTATACGAATATTGTACATTCCTATCCCAAGTAAAGACGCCCGTACAAAACGTCTGCTCTGTATACAGTATACGAATATTGTACATTCCTATCGCAAGTAAAGACGCCCGTACAAAACGTCTGCTCTGTATACAGTATACGAATATTGTACATTCCTATCCCAAGTAAAGACGCCCGTACAAAACGTCTGCTCTGTATACAGTATACGAATATTGTACATTCCTTCCCAAGTAAAGACGCCCGTACAAAACGTCTGCTCTGTATACAGTATACGAATATTGTACATTCCTATCCCAAGTAAAGACGCCCGTACAAAACGTCTGCTCTGTATACAGTATACGAATATTGTACATTCCTATCCCAAGTAAAGACGCCCGTACAAAACGTCTGCTCTGTATACAGTATACGAATATTGTACATTCCTATCCCAAGTAAAGACGCCCGTACAAAACGTCTGCTCTGTATACAGTATACGAATATTGTACATTCCTATCCCAAGTAAAGACGCCCGTACAAAACGTCTGCTCTGTATACAGTATACGAATATTGTACATTCCTATCCCAAGTAAAGACGCCCGTACAAAACGTCTGCTCTGTATACAGTATACGAATATTGTACATTCCTTCCCAAGTAAAGACGCTCCTACAAAATGTCTACTCCGTATAATATACGAATATTGTACATTCCTTCCCAAGTAAAGACGCCCGTACAAAACGTCTGCTCTGTATACAGTATACGAATATTGTACATTCCTATCCCAAGTAAAGACGCCCGTACAAAACGTCTGCTCTGTATACAGTATACGAATATTGTACATTCCTATCCCAAGTAAAGTCGCCCGTACAAAACGTCTGTTCTGTATACAGTATACGAATATTGTACATTCCTATCCCAAGTAAAGACGCCCGTACAAAACGTCTGCTCTGTATACAGTATACGAATATTGTACATTCCTTCCCAAGTAAAGACGCTCCTACAAAATGTCTACTCCGTATAATATACGAATATTGTACATTCCTTCCCAAGTAAAGACGCTCCTACAAAATGTCTACTCCGTATAATATACGAATATTGTACATTCCTTCCTAAGTAAAGACGCTCCTACAAAATGTCTACTCCGTATAATATACGAATATTGTACATTCCTTCCCAAGTAAAGACACTCCTACAAAATGTCTACTCCGTATAATATACGAATATTGTACATTCCTTCCCAAGTAAAGACGCTCCTACAAAATGTCTACTCCGTATAATATACGAATATTGTACATTCCTTCCCAAGTAAAGACGCTCCTACAAAATGTCTACTCCGTATAATATACGAATATTGTACATTCCTTCCCAAGTAAAGACACTCCTACAAAATGTCTACTCCGTATAATATACGAATATTGTACATTCCTTCCCAAGTAAAGACGCTCCTACAAAATGTCTACTCCGTATACAATATACGAATATTGTACATTCCTTCCTAAGTAAAGATGCTCCTACAAAATGTCTACTCCGTATAATATACGAATATTGTACATTCCTTCCTAAGTAAAGACGCTCCTACAAAATGTCTACTCCGTATACAATATACGAATATTGTACATTCCTTCCCAAGTAAAGACGCTCCTACAAAATGTCTACTCCGTATAATATACGAATATTGTACATTCCTTCCTAAGTAAAGACGCTCCTCCAAAATGTCTACTCCGTATACAATATACGAATATTGTACATTCCTTCCTAAGTAAAGGTGCTCCTACAAAATGTCTACTCCGTATAATATACGAATATTGTACATTCCTTCCTAAGTAAAGACGCTCCTACAAAATGTCTACTCCGTATAATAAACGAATATTGTACATTCCTTCCCAAGTAAAGACGCTCCTACAAAATGTCTACTCCGTATAATATACGAATATTGTACATTCCTTCCTAAGTAAAGACGCTCCTACAAAATGTCTACTCCGTATACAATATACGAATAATACTTTATATGATTATTTGTACTTTTAATATAAAAGTTTTACTATTGGTGTTAAATAGCAATTAATCGGTGGTAATGTTTAGGCTAAACCCTTCAATATTTTTAAAAAAAAGTCCTCATGTTTGAGTTGATGAATTGTGTTTACTGTGATGGCTCCTAAAGTGTGTTTTCTATAGTGTATAGTAAAATTTGAACTGTCATTCTTTCTGTTGTAACGAATTGCTTCATGAATTGTTTTTACAATAAAAACTATCAATAAATGAAATTAAACATCATTTCGGTCAATCTAATGAACTAAATGCACTAAAAACCTTAGTTGCGTGTTCTGCCCGTTTCGTAAGTCACTATTCAATAACGTACATTATTTTCCATAAACTCTACGTGTTTTTTAAATTTATTTTTTAAGTAAAACAAAATTGAATTATTTGGACAAATTATACTAAATTGGAGATATTGTAGCCTAATTAAAGTCAATCCCCAAATAAATATTTAAAAACTAGTAATTTCGCTCAATAAACAATATTGTGTTTTCGACCGAGTTTTAACTGTAAATTGGAAATATTGTTAGTTTTTTTGTATTTAATTAATGGTGAATAGTGGAAAATATTCTTTGTAATAGCTTGGGAAGTTATTTGAGTAAGTTGAACGATATAGCAGCAAATATAATGTCGAAACTCGAGCTTCAGCTTAACATCCAGGTAGTAAATGTCAACTTATACAAAAGTTTGAAGCTGTACTTGAGAAATGTCGTAACTCATGCATGAAAAGGGAGGCTTAAAATATCACAATTCAAGCTTCAGTTTGACACCTTTGTAGTAAATATCAAAACTCATTCAGTAGTGTGAGGATCTTCTTGAAAAATTGTCGACTCATGTATCCTGTTGGATAATCAAAATGTCGCAACTACGCAAAAAAATCCTGCGCAGAATTTGATTACGGAGTGGATGGTACACGCATCATAATTGCACGAAAGACTTGTTGTATAGTGTACTTACATTTAGCTAATTATATAGTTCACAAATGAAATTTTATTGTTATTAAGCACTGAAATCCTTTTTTGTTGATATTTTAATATAATGCCGGCGTGGTGGCTCAGTGGCTAAGGCTTCGGACTGCGGAGGGCAAGGTCCAAGGTTCGAATCCCCACTGAGCCAACGGTCGGTACTCGTTGAATAAAGTTGACGCACAGGCCTGTAGGGCCATGTCAACTGGCGAGTGAAGTGAAAAAAAAAAAATGTTTTTAATACTAGTCCCTTACTTCCTTTTTTAATTCGGACATTTGAGCAAGTTTCAATATGATGAGGTATTACTTAAATATTATTACTGATGACTTCCATTTCACTGTAACTGGAAGTACTTACAGAGCTATCCATTAGCGAGGTACCTGCTATGGAAATGTGTCCTTTTCAAAGAAACTGTGGTAAACGAGAACTTTACTGATAAATCGTGACAAAGGTTCGTTTTGCTAACTGTTGGGCCACGCCCATCACGAAACGGCATGCTGGGGAGTTCTGACTGATGAGGGAGTGAAGTGCAACTAGGAGTACTCTAATTAGCAATGCTCAGCAGGACGAAGGACACACGATAAGTTCGTTGTGGTGCAAACAAATGACCAAGTCACGACGTGAAATGGCTATGACTGTGAAGTGTATACTATCAAATAATAGCTTAAGAACTATCGCAGTACCAAAGTATTTTTTGCAGCAAACAGCTACAAATTATTATGTTTAATTTAATGCTAGTACTATTTGTTAGATCACTTCTAACGTTTTAAAACAATTATAATAACGCCCCGTAGTGTGTGCCATTACCGTCAGATGTCATCTCCTTTACTTATACAGAATCTTTTTACCGATTTAGTATTTTTGTCAATGTACATCCACTATAATAGTAAATCGCAAGCAGCTTCAGTACATCCTGTCTAAAAACTCTTTCCATCTTCTCTCGCCCAGCGAAGTTGACAATTTGTATCATGTGGCTTCTATGTAATTTTGTAGGTTATCTTATTTCTATAATATAGTCTCTGAGTCTACCGCACAATTGACATTATTGTTTAGTAACTTATAATTAGTTCAGTTTTAGTTATTTGTATCAAAGAAGCTGTTGAAATGTAATTAGATTTAAAGTTTACCGTCAAAATGCAAGTAGAATGATATCCCTATGAAAATAGAAGTTCACCCAGCGTGGCGAGTCGGCAACTACACATCATCTGCCATAAGATTATTTTCATGCGGTGAACTCCAATCCATGTACACATTCATAGCCGTGATCTTAGGAGTTGTGGGGTACTCCTCATCTGGTTTTTCATGTATTAGAGTTGGCTGTTTAACTTTAAAAGTTGCAACCTCCTCAGGTTTCCATCTCCGAGAGGTTCACTTATATCGTTGTTCACGCATGAATCAAACCACTATATGCAGTACTATTATATAATACTATTAGTATAGACATAGTATTGTACAACTATTTATAGTAATCTAAAAGCTGACGCCAATCGACATCTCAGTAGTTTCTTGACGTGACCACTGTGACGGACTACTTGTAGTAAGACTCACCTTTTAGAGTGATGTTGACATGACCCAGGCCTATGAAGGCTCCGATCTCGGCGTGGATCAGCTCCCGAGAGAACGCCCTGTAGGTGCTGATTATCTCGGCACGTGCCACATGCCACCCGCTCTCCAACCTCGTCACTGGAAACAAACCACTAGTTATTAACATTGTTGGTCTACACGTTGACACATGCTGACAAATATTTTTGCTCTGGAGGGAATAAATTGGATCGTTGGATGCCCCAATAATAATATATAGCCTGGAAGGTCACACTTTATCTTTCGACCACTATCCTACCTAATGTAATAAGGGTTGTATGATAATTCCAAAACATATCCTACGAGAAGTACGAAACTAACTGGTTCGTGAAACTAGAACTTCTTATCAGTCAGGAGGTTCTATTCATTTTATCCGGCCCAGAAGACCAAAGTTCTATCTTCAGGCATTTTTAACCCCGTGAATCCAAGTTTAGATCCATTCTATAATATAATTATTCGTATTTAGATATTAAAAAAGGTAGAGTGAGAATCATATTTATTCATGAAAATGGGATGGTAAAATATTTGTATACTGAGGTATTATAAGCCTAATTACAAAACGGATTTTGCGTGTCACTGAGCAACTATTAAACGTATGGTAGTTTTAACACTTGTAATTTTAATTTCTTCATTATGTTACAAACTATTCTTATAATCTGATTACAATTATAATAAAAGACAAGGAATGAATCGACGTACTTCTATTAACAAAATGTTAACACTTTGACGATATCTGGAAGGTTAACAAATATTACAAATTTAAAATAAAAACAATATTATACTTGCATTCCTTTACTCACAATAAAGGTTTTTATTGGTAATTTGTATTAACTAAAAAGTTTACTTAAAATTAAAAATGAAAGAATACATATAATTATAAAAATTTTAAACTAGTGTTAAAAATGTTAAAACGTATGGGCCCCTGATTATTCATTATTTATCCACTATTACAATCTTCACTATATGTGCAACACCATATTAATGGAAAGTGCAGTATAGGCCCTAATGTAGTTGATTTCAGCTTTGTCAGTCAGATTCTTACTTTTATCCGAAGTACAGTATAATAAGACAGTTAATGGGTCATTCTAATATGTAATGAGTTATTTGATATGATAACATACTCCATGACTTTAGTGTGTATATATATATATATATATATATATATATATATATATATATATATATATATATAAATTAAAGTACCCTAAACTTATATAAATACAAATTTTATTTAAGTATAAGTTATACTGAGTTACTATAATTAGTTTAAATATACAATTTAATATAATAATTATATATAAAATTAATTGTGTGATATACTTAATCAACAATTTGAAGTTATTAAATGACTACAAAACTATTTGATGATAACGTCTCTATTGTTCACGAATGATATTGCGCTTTAGGATCGGACAGTGTAAGCGATTCACCTCCAGTAATTGTTCGATATGCATTTTGAATTTGAATACTAAACAATGAATATTTTAAAAGAGTCCAACCAGAACAAAACTAATTAGTACAACACCGATTAAAATGTTGTACATTTTCTGTATTTTGTAATGCTTGCTTTTTTAAATTGCAGCTTAATTCCCTGTTTGGGTTCATTAAAAATAGTTTTTTGCAATATTAACGTACTAATTTTTGCTATCAAAATCATATAACCTAAGATTTATCAAGAGTTCTAGTTCCTATATATTTTTAATACGATACATTTTTGAATTACGATCAAGTGTATTTATTTGTGAAGTGAATGATTTTACGAAGTTGTTGTAAAGAATATGTAAGTGGCTCACTTTCTAATTCTAGTTCTGATGGTCTGTGTGTCAAAATGTGGTGGGTGGCACAGTTGAGTGTATAGGCGCCAGAATGCGCTCCAATGACCTGTGACTCTAGATAGCAGCTGGCCTAAGCGGCGTAGTACACATCTCCTTTGCGAAATACCAAAATCTAATATTCTCCATAGGATTAGTTTCTTGTTTAGTTTCGAATCTATTCGAACATATTTATAATTTATACCTGTATGTCTTGAAGTATTATCACAGTATAATATAAACAGTAGCGAAGTTTACTCTTGAGAAAAAGCCAACTGCTCAGGCAATTAAAATTGAGAAATTTTAATTTTTGTATATTTTTGGCCATGAAAATAAAAAACTAACATTTCAAAAAACTGAAAAAAATGGTTTGGAGATTGGCTAAATACAACTACATAAAACATTTCATAAACATCTATCCATCCGTTTGGTCTCCAGCGAATTGCAAATACACACAGATAGATACACATACGGACAAACACCAAAATCTTTTTTCGAAAAAAAAAATACTTTTTGGGTTTAGCGGACCCTAAAAGGGATTTTTATACCAACTTAAAATTTTTTTTTTACAATCACTATACTTTCTCTATGCTAACGAATTGAAAGTATCAATACTTCCTTTTAAGTAAAAAGGAAACACGTTGAAGTTCAGTAGTTTTATTCCAACAGGATTGAGTTCGCCTAAGGAATGATTTCGGTTTTATTTTAATTTTCAAACAGAAACTTAACGTAATTACAATTTAAATTCAACTATAATAAATCTTAAGTTTAATTTTAGTGCTACTCATTCGTATATACAAAAATATCTACAAGTTTACATTCTTGTAGAAATAAGTATCAATGTTGTTTATTGTATAGTTTCCCAACAGCTGCATTAATTCAGTCTGAGAAACCAACGAAAATAAAACAATTCCCAAAGACAAACTGGGTCCAGCTTCATTCTAGCTAGACTTGGTGAGCCAAAACAAAAATTCCATCAGCAAATTTATTTCAATAACATATAATGTCTCACCAAATATAATATTACAAATCTCTCTTCTTAAATATTGTTCAAAATTATTCAAAAACAATAAGAAATGTCACTATGATCAAAATAGTTGTTGTCTTTTAATTTTTATAAAGATGACTTAACATTGTTTAATTAACATAAACCCTAATTATACTTATTCATCGTGTGAGGTTCAGTCGGGGTCACTTCAACACTTTTTTACTGGTAGATTTATTTACTCTAAATACGAAAACATTCACTTGAAAAAAGTTTCCAGAATTATTAAGAACTGAAGTAACTAGTAACCGTGGTTTTATTTTAATTGTCAATTCATTAAGTATATATTTAAAATGATATCTGTTGTATGTGATAATAAATTATTATTGTCAACAGGATCCTCTTTTTAATTCAGTTTATTTCCATAACAACCATAACCCTTGTAATTATAAACTGTCAATATAATAGGGGAAAGTTGCCTGAGTCGTACCAATTTTCATTTTTTGATTTTTGTAATTTACAATTTCTTCAACTTAAGGCCTATGCTAATATTTTATAAAGGGCCGTAGAACGTTTGGCACACATTTTTGGCCGATTTGGAATGGCACGTTTGGCACAGTCATTAGAGGGGATTAAGAAGGGTCAACCTGTAAGTTTCAGAAAGGCACGATTGGCACACACCGCCCGGCCAGGTAGTAGCAGCCAGGTGGCCAGAATGCGGGAAAATGGGAACTTTTTTGCCCCCGCAAATTCCCTGCTGTGGTGCTTATTGAAGTAAGCAACTAACCTAACCTAACCTAACCTAACCTAACCTAACCTAAACTAACCTAACCTAACCTGCGGTAGATCACAGCTGCTACCCAGGTAGATCACGGATGCTACCCGAGTAGATTACGGCTGCTACCCAAAGGTATACCTAATAAACTGTCTATAAAATCACCCTCAGCCTCAGACGGCTATAAAGATGGTATAATGTGGGTTTTAGGAAAGGCTTGCAAGTGGTACGACTTAGGTACCAGTTGCCTAAGTCGTACCATCTATTTTTAAATAACGTTCATAGGTAGTTGGTACATGACAGGATCAGTACATTTTATTCAATTAGTATATTTTTATAACTAAGAAGTACATAAAGTCAAAAAACAAACGACCATTTATATTAATTATTACATTATGTACAAATAAAAATTTTATTCCTTATTTTACACCAGCAGAGGTCTCATGTAACCAAGCTTTACGCTCCAAACGTTGTATCGTGTCTTCGATTGAAGCTTCTTCACAACCACTGCAAAACCATTCATCTGCTTTAACCTCGATCACAATGTTGGCTATTAGTAGGTTAGCCTAGTAGTTAGGTGTTGGAAGATGTAGGTAAACATGAGGTTACTAAATCTCTATCTAACTCTCTTTTTACTCGTAACTTTATAACTGAATTTTGTTGTAACTTTTCTCTCAGTTTTTGTTACATTTTCTTTTTTATCAACAAACATAACTTGAGAAACATGGAACTTGTCATCAAAGTATCCTAACTCGTACGTTAGGATACCTTGAGAGGTACGACTTAGGATACCCTGAGAGGCACGACTTAAGTAACTGGTTACTTTTAACTAAATATGGATCTTTCTAACCTAAAAGTATTGTAGGACAAAAACGTGCTCGTCTATAGATACTACATTAAACAACAGTTCTAGCGTGTGAGATTTAAGAATTACTTTATACTTACTTATTTAAAAAGTAAAAACTTCCAAATCAGAGTAAAAACTGGTCTAGAAATAGGAAATCAAGAAAATCGTTGTTAAAATGTTTTGAAAGAACACAGCGCAACGAAATTTTTCACGTCTATTTGGGACACTGAATAGACGGTATTGTAGACGAAATTTTTCACGACTACAAGGGACTCCAGTGGAGCTCTGCTTTCTTAATCTACTGCAGCAAAACTCAAGAGGTACGATTTAGGCTAATTTTCCCTATACTATTAATACAACATTAAGGAAAATTGCAACTTTATTTTTCTTCGGCAAGACAGACAATTAGGAATAGCAAAATTACACGAGAACAACTATTTGAACTGTATTCAGTTTAGATGTAATATTTTCAATCCCAAATGAAAACTCAACTTCACGGCAGAATTCAAGACATCACAGGTAGGTCAAGTTCCGTCTTAGCCATTCGATTGTAAGCCTTGGTTGAACTTTGATGAATCCCAAAGTTGACCTGCCATATGAACAATTCGGATGGCAAAGGGATTTCAGGTAGCCTGAACAACTAGGCAGGTAGTTTGTTGCCAACCCCAATTAGCTGGTTGGTCGAATAGACATCCTTAATTATGAGAATATGTGCCGTAGGAGCACGCTTTTTGGTTGTGCTGTGAGAGCACGTGCTGAGGAAACACGCCATCCCGCTCGATAGCATGGCAGTTTATTTATGTTACAACACACTTAATTGAGTGTAAATATTCAAATAAAATAGTTTATTTGATATACCACCGCTAGGATCACTTGTTTAGCAAGTAAAACGGCTGAACTTTGCTACTGTGTGTTTATATTATGCTAGGTATAAATCTGTCATAGATAAGTTCTTTAAACAAACATACTTCAGATCCTCTTATATTGTGAAATTTAATATATTAATTGGAGTTTTAGCCAGCCATAATTTTACCCTTCAAGAAATATATAGTAACACAATGCAATAATTATTATTATAGTATACCAACACCTACTTTGAGGCGGAAAACGCAGTCGACCGCGCTAATAGCCCACCTTTCGAAGCCATTGTCACCCGTAAGCTGGGTCGGGAGGCCGGTGGGCAGCCAATTAGTCACACGTATTGCTCCGAGTACCGATACGATTTTTTTCCAGATTCAATTTTATGGAAATATAAGTCATGTTAAGTTATTCATCGCGGCCTGCTGTTAATCGTGATATAAAATTTGACGCAAATCGGTGAAAATTGAGTGGTTAAAATGCACTTACTTAATGTGTTTGAAACAGTAATAAGGATTTAATTTAATAATACTACATAAATAAAACTAGAATCATGTATTTACAAAAGAAAAAAAACATTACACAGTCATAAACAAACGAACCAAGAAAATTTACAATTAAAAAATATCGCTTAATGGAATTAATAACTGATCAGTATTGTAATAATGTTAAATTAAACCTATTTAAACTGTATTTACAAAATAAAAAAAACATTGCACAGCCATTAACAAACTAGCTAAGATCAAAATACACAACAGAGTTGATGTATTTATCTTGGTCTTAAGAACGAAATACAAGGAAAACGTAATGTGTCATTTTAAAATTCACAAACATTAAAAATATCTAACAATTTTAGAACAAAGGAAGACAATAATTAGACTCTATAGAAGTATTTTACATCTATTTACATTACCAAAAAGGTCCAATAAACATAATTAATAACAAAATAACAAAAATAACAAAAATAAAATGAATGGATAACATTTTTAAACATTTAAACAAAGCAAAGCAAATTATGTACACTGACAGATAATAATAAGCAGCCGAATAAAGTAAACCATTTAACTGCCATATTAGAAGTAAAATATTGAGTCATTTTAGGCGATTTAAATTTTGTTTACACGCTCGGATGGATAGGATCCTAAACTATCCTAAACGTACCCTTATTTACGTCAGAGCTTTATTTGTAGAGCCCTAATATAGATATAAACTAGTTACAAAATTCAATGTTAAAAATAAAAAAAATTGGTGTTAACGATTAAAGTTAATTACTTTAACAGCTGAATAATAACTAAATGCATGTATTTAGAAACAAAAAGGTTGTATTTCAAAGTCAAATCTATTGTTGATACTTATTTTTCTTTGTAATGGTAAATCCTTAATATTTATTTATGAAATTAAAGAATAACAGCTTACTTCATAGAGGAAAAGCCAACTCGTCATGCGACTCGCCATCACTGACTTCGTCACTGCTCCTGGATTCTTCCTCGGTGTCATCACTGTTTCCAGCGTCCATCACAACAATCCTGTCCTGCACTTCGTCGCTTATTCCATCAAGATCCCACACATATGCCTCAATTTTCTTCACATGTTCGACACACTTTTTCCAGTTCTCGGCAGTGACGTTGTTTATCGCCTTATGTAGATCCTCTTCAACTGAAGACATATTGTAGTCAGTATTGGTCATGGCAACAGCATTTTTGACTTGGGCCCATACCAACTCTATCGGGTTTAGGTCACAGTGATAAGGTGGGAGACGGAGTACCGTGTGACCATGTTCTTCGGCGATTTTGTCGACTTTATACGTCTTGGCTTCCATTTTAAAATGCGCTGGGATACGGTCGAGTAGTTCTGCCTTGACATTTCAACACATTTCAAACACATTAAGCAAGTGCATTTTAACCACTCAATTTTCACCGATTTGCGTCAAATTTTATATCACGATTAACAGCAGGCCGCGATGAATAACGTAACATGACTTATATTTCCATAAAATTGAATCTGGAAAAAATCGTATTGGTACTCGGAGCAATACATGTGACTAATTGGCTGCCCGCCGGCCTCCCGACCCAGCTTACGGGTGACAATGGCTTCGAAAGGTGGGCTATTAGCGCGGTCGACTGCGTTTTCCGCCTCAAAGTAGGTGTTGGTATACTATAGTTAATAAAACACTTATAATCTCCGAAACGGTGTAATCCTACAACATATGTATTTGTAGCATTACACATGTGATGTATGAAACGATTGTTTTAAATAATGTGTAAAGCTGTCAAAATATAAAATAACATTTATCTATTCATTACAAAATAATGGTTATAGTACACGTTATACATTAGCAGTGCAACATTTATATATTCATTACAAAATAATGGTTATAGTACACGTCATACTTTAGCAGTGCAACATTTATCTATTCATTACAAAACAATGGTTATAGTAACGTTATACATCAGCAGTGCAACATTTATATATTCATTACAAAATAATGGTTATAATACACGTTATACGTCAGCAGTGCAACATTTATCTATTCATTACAAAACAATGGTTATAGTACACGTCATACTTTAGCAGTGCACATTTATCTATTCATTACAAAATAATGGTTATAGTACACGTTATACATTAGCAGTGCAACATTTATCCATTCATTACAAAACAATGGTTATAGTACACGTTACACATTAGCAGTGCATCATTTATCTATTCATTACAAAATAATGGTTATAGTACACGTTATACATTAGCAGTGCAACATTTATTTATTCATTACAAAACAATGGTTATAGTACACGTTATACATTAGCAATGCAACATTTATCCATTCATTACAAAACAATGGTTATAGTACACGTTACACATTAGCAGTGCATCATTTATCTATTCATTACAAAATAATGGTTATAGTACACGTTATACATTAGCAGTGCAATGTTTATCCATTCATTACAAAACAATGGTTATAGTACACGTTATACATTAGCAGTGCAACATTAATTTATTCATTACAGAACAATGGTTATAGTACACGTTATACATTAGCAGTGCAACATTTATCTATTCATTACAGAACAATGGTTATAGTACACGTCATACTTTATCAGTGCAACATTTATATATTCATTACAAAATAATGGTTATAGTACACGTTATACATTAGCAGTGCAACATTTATATATTCATTACAAAATAATGGTTATAGTACACGTTATACTTTATCAGTGCAACATTTATCCATTCATTACAAAACAATGGTTATAGTACACGTTATACATTAGCAGTGCAACATTTATTTATTCATTACAGAACAATGGTTATAGTACACGTAATACATTAGCAGTGCACATTTATTCATTCATTACAGAACAATGGTTATAGTACACGTTATACATTAGCAGTGCAACATTTATCCATTCATTACAAAACAATGGTTGTAGTACACGTTATACATTAGCAGTGCAACATTTATTTATTCATGGTTATAGTACACGTTATACATTAGCAGTGCAACATTTATTTATTCATTACAGAACAATGGTTATAGTACACGTTATACATTAGCAGTGCAACATTTATCCATTCATTACAAAATAATGGTTATAGTACACGTTATACATTAGCAGTGCAACATTTATCCATTCATTACAAAACAATGGTTATAGTACACGTTATACATTAGCAGTGCAACATTTATCTATTCATTACAAAACAATGGTTATAGTACACGTTATACATTAGCAGTGCAACATTTATCCATTCATTACAAAACAATGGTTGTAGTACACGTTATACATTAGCAGTGCAACATTTATTTATTCATTACAGAACAATGGTTATAGTACACGTTATACATTAGCACTGCAACATTTATTTATTCATTACAGAACAATGGTTATAGTACACGTTATACATTAGCAGTGCAACATTTATTTATTCATTACAGAACAATGGTTATAGTACACGTTATACATTAGCAGTGCAACATTTATTTATTCATTACAGAACAATGGTTATAGTACACGTCATACTTTAGCAGTGCACATTTATTTATTCATTACAAAACAATGGTTGTAGTACACGTTATACATTAGCAGTGCAACATTTATTTATTCATTACAGAACAATGGTTATAGTACACGTTATACATTAGCAGTGCAACATTTATTTATTCATTACAGAACAATGGTTATAGTACACGTTATACATTAGCAGTGCAACATTTATTTATTCATTACAGAACAATGGTTATAGTACACGTTATACATTAGCAGTGCAACATTTATTTATTCATTACAGAACAATGGTTATAGTACACGTTATACATTAGCAGTGCAACATTTATTTATTCATTACAGAACAATGGTTATAGTACACGTTATACATTAGCAGTGCAACATTTATCCATTCATTACAAAACAATGGTTGTAGTACACGTTATACATTAGCAGTGCAACATTTATTTATTCATTACAGAACAATGGTTATAGTACACGTTATACATTAGCAGTGCAACATTTATTTATTCATTACAGAACAATGGTTATAGTACACGTTATACATTAGCAGTGCAACATTTATTTATTCATTACAGAACAATGGTTATAGTACACGTTATACATTAGCAGTGCAACATTTATCCATTCATTACAAAACAATGGTTGTAGTACACGTTATACATTAGCAGTGCAACATTTATTTATTCATTACAGAACAATGGTTATAGTACACGTTATACATTAGCACTGCAACATTTATTTATTCATTACAGAACAATGGTTATAGTACACGTTATACATTAGCACTGCAACATTTATTTATTCATTACAGAACAATGGTTATAGTACACGTTATACATTAGCAGTGTAACATTTATTTATTCATTACAGAACAATGGTTATAGTACACGTCATACTTTAGCAGTGCACATTTATTTATTCATTACAAAACAATGGTTATAGTACACGTTATACATTAGCAGTGCAACATTTATTTATTCATTACAGAACAATGGTTATAGTACACGTTATACATTAGCACTGCAACATTTATTTATTCATTACAGAACAATGGTTATAGTACACGTTATACATTAGCAGTGCAACATTTATTTATTCATTACAGAACAATGGTTATAGTACACGTCATACTTTAGCAGTGCACATTTATTTATTCATTACAAAACAATGGTTATAGTACACGTTATACATTAGCAGTGCAACATTTATTTATTCATTACAGAACAATGGTTATAGTACACGTTATACATTAGCAGTGCAACATTTATTTATTCATTACAAAACAATGGTTATAGTACACGTTATACATTAGCAGTGCAACATTTATTTATTCATTACAGAACAATGGTTATAGTACACGTTATACATTAGCAGTGCAACATTTATTTATTCATTACAAAACAATGGTTATAGTACACGTTATACATTAGCAGTGCAACATTTATTTATTCATTACAAAACAATGGTTATAGTACACGTTATACATTAGCGGTGCAACATTTATTTATTCATTACAAAACAATGGTTATAGTACACGTTATACATTAGCAGTGCAACATTTATTTATTCATTACAAAACAATGGTTATAGTACACGTTATACATTAGCAGTGCAACATTTATTTATTCATTACAAAACAATGGTTATAGTACACGTTATACATTAGCAGTGCAACATTTATTTATTCATTACAAAATAATGGTTGTAGTACACGTTATACATTAGCAGTGCACATTTATTTATTCATTACAAAACAATGGTTATAGTACACGTTATACATTAGCAGTGCAACATTTATTTATTCATTACAAAACAATGGTTATAGTACACGTTATACATTAGCAGTGGAACATTTATCGTGAAAAACACCGTTGCATTATCTCCACCGAAACGAGTTTGTGGTAAATGACACATTTGTTACGTCCTTTGACGTCTTTAGAGAATATAACAACATTTAAAATGCCTTTACATTTCTATTTATATCCTGTACTGTGAATTTCGCATCACTAGTTTACACCCAAATCGAAGTACTTTTTCGATTTGACAAAAAGTTGACTAAATAAATTAACTCACTAAGTGCGTGAACGCATCAGTTGATTCAATGAGAATCCAGAAAACCGGTGGCACTCTCAATTACACGTTGAGAATAGTGGAAAATGTCAGTTGTGAAAGTCTGTGACATTTGCGTGATGCGGACGGGATGCGCATGGTCCATTGTTGGGATTCACTCAGAGTGGTTATGTGAAAGTGTAGGGTCTATCTGCGGTTTGCACACTGAACTACCTCCAAATTTAGATAGCATTTCAAAACAATGTGGTCCTTTTGGTGAGTTACGACCAGATGTTTTATAGGTACAGTCGATGGCGTCACTCCTTAATGTGTACAGACTACATAAATGAGCCTTGTGGACCACCGTTAGCCTTGCTGCCGTAAGTACTGACGAAATATTTTGCCTCTTCCAAATCACTTTATCTATACAGATTAAAACAGTATGTCCATAACCGTGATTCTTTCCCATTGCTTCACCATTCTCATTCAACCACGCACAAAACGAATCTCACTATAACAGATATGCAATTTAGTCTGCCACTGGTAAAATTAGGATTTATGAAAAATCCTATATATTAATTAAAATTAATAATCAACATCTAATCTATCAAAGACTTTGAGACCATATCTTAGTTAAACGAATTTTTAAGATCTTCTTTTTGAAATAAGGTCATTCTGTTTTAATTTACTTAATATATGTTGAAAATGTTCAAAACTATAATTTGTACATGATCAATAAATTATTCGATGATGATTAAGAAAGATTCAACTTAAGTTGAATATGAGATGAAAAGAAATAACACAACTTATTATTATTTTAGAAATTTCAAACAACTCTCACTTCTTCAAACTATACGAAATGTCTTTATTATAAAATATGAATTAGATGATAATGGGTACAATCTCTTAATATTTCGTTGCACAAATGGATAAAAAATATGTATTCATCCAACTGTTATTGTGTCAGATGTCTGCAGGATTTCCCAAGAGGCAGTAATTTAAGAGGAATTTCACCCATGGATAGCAAAAATAATCAAGCTGGGATCTTGAGTCTATCAAGTCACTCATTGATTTAATAATTTATTAATCCAAGATTGAATCTGAATTATCAGAAGTTATATATCTGGAAGATTTCCCGAGATGTGCAATAATAAAGACGTGGTAATTTGAGAGGAAGTTTACCAAGAGCTACAAATACAAGCCAGTTGAAATATCGAATTAATCAAGTCACAAGTCACAGATGTGGCACTGTAATTAGCCGCAGATTGAATCACATCTTGAGTAAAAGGTTACAACCATGAACAAGGAACTCTAGGTTAAGTATCTATATGTATTTTGGGTATAGGGATTTTCTATAATTTTTGTTCTTACAAGCCTTCTATGAAATAAAGATAGATATCTTTATATTATGAGAGACTATTTAAATAATTGAGAACAAAGTCAATCTCGTCTTTTACTATTTAGTAGACATAAAAAAGTTATTATCACCAGTCTTTTAACAATTTAGAATTAAATTATAATTGAAACTGTGACCAAGGAAATTGGAAACTTGTCAATAGCAAATTATAACCCACTGAGAATTTTACTTACTACAAAGAACATTGAAGTGTACTTTTAAAATGGTTATAAAGACAGAATCGGCAAAAAAAGTCGACCAATGTAAATTAACTAGAATCTCAGAATACCTCTTGGTTTAAGGGTATCTTAAGGTCTATCAGAATGAAACAGCCCTTCGATGAACAAGTCTAAAACTTCTTCTAGTGCTACTGTTAATGTTATCACTAATATTGTTTAAAGAATTACAACGGTGGATAGCCTTAGTCTAATCACAATAAGAGATAATTGACGGGTTTATTGCCTTCAGAAAGAACGCTTCCTCAATACTTGTTTGCATTGCGAAACACTAAGAATATGAGCGCCCTGAACTTATAATCTAGTTCGTGTATTTTTTATCAATAACATATTCCATTGTTTATTATTATTTAGCTATTAATAATTTGGAGTTATGAACTAGCTGGAGCTGAACAACTCTCTTAATTGTTACTCTTTGTGTGTGTATACGTAGTAAATCTTACTTCGTAGTAATTGAGACAGCATTTTGAATGATTTAACGTAACTTTTAGAATCAACGATCAAAATTAAATTATTACAATTATTTTAATTAATTGTTACACCTAAGCTGGTCGTCAGCATGTGGATGCGAGTGACAGTACTGAGAGTCGATAAACGACTGTGGTCTATTGTTTCGAACCAAAACAACATTTTATTTAGGAAAGGAACTTTTTCCTTCAAAGAATATTTTTTAGGTTAATAACACTAACAACTATTTTGGGCTTTCACAATTTTGGAAAGTTGTATTTG
Organism: Stictocephala bisonia; assembly: GCA_035578905.1. Classification (NCBI taxonomy): domain Eukaryota; kingdom Metazoa; phylum Arthropoda; class Insecta; order Hemiptera; family Membracidae; genus Stictocephala; species Stictocephala bisonia. The sequence goes on from JAQJVL010000055.1 coordinate 2,590,791, forward strand.
AGCAGAGGTTATTTCCTCTGTAACATGAGATGATAATATAAGCCAGTGTATATGTTTATTATTTCATTTATTTTGGTAAATGGTGAACATGAATGTGTAAAATAAATATAAGAAATTTGTAAGTGTTATATGTTTAAAGTCTGTTAGGAGATATTTTAAATTAATGTAAATTTAAGGAACATTTCACCATCTGTAAGATATTGTAGGCACAGCTGACTATATTTCCATTGCATACTATATGCTCACTGTTTACACCAATCTACCTAAATATGACAGCCGAACCTAGATATTGACATCGTGTACATTCCTGATTAACTACTTTGTAATCATCACTTTCACTGACACTGTCAAGTATTACAGATAACATGATATCTGAATGAAAGATGGTGTGTTAACTGCCTTTAGAAATATCACTAGAAATAAAGCAGGATATAATACTATAATTGAATGGGTGGTAGGTGAGCGACCATTGTGAAATCAATTCGAAAAGTGGATAGATGTCACCGTTGTCCTATAATATCGAGGGGTAGATAGATAAGTCACCGTTGTCCTATGCTATCGAGGGGTGCAACGTTGTCCTATGATATCGAAGGGTTGATAGAAAAGTCTCCATTGTCCTATGATATCAAGGGGTGTATAGATAAGTCACCTTTATTCTAAGATATCAAGGAGTGGATAGATAAGTCACCGTTGTCCTATGATATCGAGGGGTGGATAGATAAGTCAAAGATGACCTATGATATCGAGGGGTTGATAAATGTCACAGTTTTCCTGCGATATCGACGGGTGGATAAATTATAATTCTGTATTCTAACGTACTACTCACATTTAATATGTGCCATCCACAGTCACATAATTTGTGTCACAAATTATTATCTTTGTTTGTGCCATTAACTGCGACTTAAATTGTACCATGCAATGTGACTTATCTTGTGCCATGTACTACAACTAAAGTTGTGATATATACTGCCACCTATCCTGTGTCGTCCACCATGACTTAACTTGTGATATCCACTGTGACATCACACTAACTGATGTTGCAGAGGTTTCTCTGTGCTTGTGGCCTTCGCCGTGACTCTTGTTGTTTTCTCACCCTGAGCGAGAATCGCGTGGAAATTCTTATGTTTACCTCATGAACACTACTAATGAGAAAATTGCAAATACGAATTGTGTAAAAATTGACGCAACTCCTTAGTGCTGACCACTTACGAGCATGACTCATGGTGAACTGACAAATCAGGTTGCTTCAGAGTAAGCTGAGACCATGAAATGATTTGATATTTAGAACAATCGTGTTACGTACTGACACAATTCTATATTTTAGATAGCCGACCATTGAGTCCGATCTACTTTCCACCTTCAGGTAGACATCACCTGATTCTTATCGGGCACGAACTATTTTAAGTCGTGCAGCAGTCTTTTCTTCGGTGCGAAATTTCTTAACATCGAGTAATTCTAGGATCGGGATTGCGGGGGTGTTGCAAGCGGTAGGTAGCACGACTCTGGTATTTACACAATAGTCTGGTAAGCTGCTGCTGGATCTATTTTGGCCGGCTGCTGACGACCAATCATTGAGCAAATGCTATCAAGGAGTATCTTGTGAAGATAACATAGAAATTCAACTGATGATCTGACTATTTGAGGCATGAGGTAGTTTTGTCAACTGGTTGTTTCTAGTACTTTTGTTACTTTCTATTCTAAAAGAGAGAATTGAGAATGTTTTTAAATTAGTCTACTTTGATTGGAATTTTAAATCATACATGTCATCCAACATCATAATCAGATAAAAAAATTATTTAAGATATAAGATTTGATGTTTTACATTTTAATGATGTTTTCCACACAGAATTAAGCATAGATGCACTTTGGAAGAGTTAAGAGGACAAAGAATCATGGGCTACATACAATAGCCACTTCATCATTCTGAATATGACTTATTTAGCAGTTCGCTAGCCAGTGCGGTGTAACCAGTCATACCACCTGTTTTTCTAAACTGATAAATCACTGCCCGAAGGGAGGCTCTCAAATATCCACGTTAGACAGCCTTTTTAGTTCAAACTATGTATTATATATTATAATGTATATATTATATTATGTATTATAATAAGTCCTTATTTTTTATTTCGACCCATGAAAATTACTCTATCAAAACAGCGCAGAATGTGCCATGTGTTTTTTAGCTGAGATGAATGTTGTGTTACAAAAACAACTGACGAGATGAGCTATATTTTTTTAAAGAGAAAGATGATTATAAAGTGGTATTGACCCACCCACCCACCCATACACGTACAGTGGTATTGTCCCACCCGCCCGCCCATACACGTACAGTAGTATTGTCCCACCCGCCCACCCATACACGTACAGTGGTATTAACCCTCCCACCCACCCATACACGTACAGTTGTATTGACCCACCCGCCCACTCATACACGTACAGTTGTATTGATCCATGGGTGGATAAGGTTTTACTCTTAATTACTATTACTACTTAATTACTTCACACCAAGTGAGAACTGCTCTCTCTTTACATTTTGCGTGTCCTACTAATAGTCCTAGAAATAGTCAATACTTCTATAACTTAGAGATACTCACACATATGTACCATACTTACCATACCTAAAGTCAGTCTGGTTAGGGGGCGTAGTTTCCAGTGTGACCACTTCTATAACTTACAGATACTCACACAGATGTACCATACTTACCATACCTAAAGTCAGTCTGGTTCTGGGACGTGGTTCCCAGTGTGACCAGTACCAGTAAAGTGGTATTGACCCACCCGCCCACCCACACACGTACAGAAGTATTGATACCTACCTACCCACCTACCTACACGTCAGTGGTATTGATCTACCTACCCACCCATACACGTCAGTGGTATTGACCCAGCCGCCCACCCATACACGTCAGTGGTATTGACGATACCACTTTTTAGAAGGAGGCATAAAGACCCTGCCATGGGGACATTATTCCATCGATGAAGAAGCGATGATTGACCGAGCCGTCTTAGACGCGCTGATGGTGGAGTAAGGAGACGGGTGGGAGCACAAGAGTGCAGGAGGTAGCAAATAGAAGAAGGTCGGCTACCACTTTCCGCAGTCGTACAGTGGTAGTGACCCACCCGCCCACCCATACTCGTACAGTGGTACTGACCCACCCGCCCGCCCATATACGCACAGTGGTACTGACCCACCCGCCCACCCATACACGTACAGTGGTATTGACTCACCCACCCTCCCATACACGTACAGTGGTATTGACCCACCCACCCTCCCACCCACCCTCCCATACACGTACAGTGGTATTGACCCACCCACCCTACAATACACGTACAGTGGTATTGACCCACCCATACACCCATACAGTGGTATTGAACCACCCACCCGACCATACACGCACAGTGGTATTGACTCACCCATACACCTGTACAGTGGTATTGAACCACCCACCCTGCCATACACGTACAGTGGTATTGACCCACCCACCCTCCTATACACGTACAGTGGTATTGACCCACCCACCCTCCCATTCACGTACAGTGGCATGGTAATACCACTGTGCCTGTATGGGTGGGCGGGTGGGTCAATACTACTGTGCCTGTATGGGTGGGCGGGTGGGTCAATACCACTGTACGTGTATGGGTGGGTGGGTGGGTCAATATCACTGTACGTGTATGGGTGGGTGGGTGGGTCAATATCACTGTACGTCTAGGATGGGCGGGTGGGTCAATATCACTGTATGTTTATGGTCAATACTACTGTACGTGTATGTGAGGGTGGGTGGGTCAATACCACTGTACGTACGGGCGGGAGGGTAGGTCAATACAACTGTATGTGTATGGTCAATACCACTGTACGTGTATGTGAGGGTGGGTGGGTCAATACCACTGTACGTACGGGCGGGCGGGTAGGTCAATACCACTGTATGTGTATGGGCGGGTGGGTGGGCAATCTTATTTGTGCAGTACCACTGCACGTGTATGTGTGGTGGGTAGGTCAGCACTACAGTGTGTATATGGGTGGGTGGGTCAGTACCACTGTACGTATATGTGTACTGGGTAGGTCAGCACTACAGTGTGTATGTGGGTGGGTCAGTACCACTGCACGTGTATGTGTGGTGGGTAGGTCAGTACTACAGTGTGAATATGGGTGGGTGGGTGGGTCAGTACCACTGTACGTGTAGGGGTTGGCGGGTGGGTCAGTACCACTGTACGTGTAGGGGTGGACGGGTGGGTCAGTACCACTGTACGTGTAGGGGTGGGCGGGTGGGTCATTACCACTTTACGTGTATGGGCGGGTGGGTGGGTCAATACCACTGTACGTGTATGGGTGTGTGGCGAGCGCCACCCGCGGCGGGAGATGCAACTATCGCGTGCGCATGCGCGAGGATCTGGGAAGGGTGCGGCGTACGCAGTGGGACAGTCAGTGTGTGTGTGTGTTTCTCCTGCCTGAAGGGCGAAGACGCAGACTCCGGCCGCTCGCCTACATTGTTTGCTTGCCTTGCTTACATTGTTTGTTTGCCTAGTTGTACAACAACTAGGGTGTTGGAAATCGTACGAAATTAGTAACACTGTGCGTGTATGGGTGAGCGGGTGGGTCAGTACCACTTTACGTGTATGGGCGACTGGGTAAATGTTGACACGTAATTAAAAGAAAGCCTAATAGTAGTTGCCCTTGGTATAACACAAACTGATGTTTAAGTTAAGATTAAGAAATTTTAGTTCAGATGAGGAGGGTCTGTAAGGCATATTGTAGTCCAGGGGCATAACAATGACTTTTAATTTAAGATAACGTTAATAAAAGTTTAACGTTAGTAAATATATTTACTACTATCACAAATGGTAGTAGATGAATGTTGTGTTACAAAAACAACTGACGAGATGAGCTATATTTTTTTAAAGAGAAAGATGATTGTTACGTCACCGCAACTCCTGAAAATGTGTCATATATCAGACGATCACAATATACGTCTCTTTATCAGCTGGAAGAGTGTGATATATATTGTGATGAAGACTAATGAAAGTTACGTCTCTTTATAAGTCGGAGATGTGTTAAACCTTAATATAACAGCTGAAGATGTGCCATATCTTTTGTCACTGACAGTGTCTTTGGTATGTTGTGAAAGCAGTGTGTACAAGTCCGACTGGCCAGTAAAGAATGCGACAACTATCTGAACCTGACCATATTCCGCCTTATACAGACAGGCTGTCAAGCTGTGAATGAATTAACTAGTGGCTGCAGTAGGTACCTCTATGTTCCTTTCATTGTAGCTTGTCTTGTCTCTGCAAGGAATCTAACGTATTGAATTCTACAAAAGGCATTCAACTGAATATGACAGTATTTCTTACTTAACGAAGCAACTAAGGGCGAACAAGATATCAAGGCTTGACTTTAATCAGAATCATGTTTTTCATGTACAGAGAGTTTTATTTTTATTATTAGGTTTAGGTATCAAAATGATTTAAAGGAAAAGATAAAAATCGCAACACACATGTAGACAATCGCGAGACTAAGGCTTTAGCTAATTCAGTTGTTTGCTAGAGATTCCTAAAGAAAATGGTTTGGACTGACTAAAATTGTTCAATATTTTGTAAAGTTAATAATCCAAAATTACCTCAATATTATTAATTTTGTATTACATTCAGACTGTTTATCCTTTTGAAAGTTCGCTACAGTTGTCGAGTTGATCGCCTCATATTGACTGAAGACCCACCATTTATTGTGCCAAAACTTGTCCCTTAATATATATAAAGTACACACAATTAGACGTAATTTGAAATATTAATAGTTTTTTTTCTCTGCAGCCACTAATTTCAGACAATCAGCGTGTGGTTCAGACTCCACTTTAAAGTCTAGGTCGGACCTCTCTAGTTATTAATATATAAGTCGCTTTGGTTAGTAATCAGAGTTTGTTGTTGGTGCTGGTACTATGCAAATGTTATACTACACCGTTGTATTACTAGAATAGTGTTCTAATAGGCATATATAATTGTATTATGGTACACAGTTGTTTTGCTATGCAGCTGTTTTACAGTGCAATTGTGCAACTAGGCAGTTGTTTTAGTGAGTAGTTATTCTACTTCAGAGTTGTACAACTATACAGTTGTTTTACTGTGCAGTTGTGCAACTAGGCAGTTGTTTTAGTAAGTAGTTATTCTACTTCAGAGTTGTACAACTATACAGTTGTTTTACTGTGCAGTTGTGCAACTAGGCAGTTGTTTTAGTAAGTAGTTATTCTACTTCAGAGTTGTACAACTATACAGTTGTTTTACTGTGCAATTGTGCAACTAGGCAGTTATTTTAGTAAGTAGTTATTCTACTTCAGAGTTGTACAACTATACAGTTGTTTTACTGTGCAGTTGTGCAACTAGGCAGTTGTTTTAGTAAGTAGTTATTCTACTTCAGAGTTGTACAACTATACAGTTGTTTTACTGTGCAGTTGTGCAACTAGGCAGTTGTTTTAGTAAGTAGTTATTCTACTTCAGAGTTGTACAACTATACAGTTGTTTTACTGTGCAGTTGTGCAACTAGGCAGTTGTTTTAGTAAGTAGTTATTCTACTTCAGAGTTGTACAACTATACAGTTGTTTTACTGTGCAGTTGTGCAACTAGGCAGTTGTTTTAGTAAGTAGTTATTCTACTTCAGAGTTGTACAACTATACAGTTGTTTTACTGTGCAGTTGTGCAACTAGGCAGTTGTTTTAGTAAGTAGTTATTCTACTTCAGAGTTGTACAACTATACAGTTGTTTTACTGTGCAATTGTGCAACTAGGCAGTTATTTTAGTAAGTAGTTATTCTACTTCAGAGTTGTACAACTATACAGTTCATTTACTGTGCAGTTGTGCAACAAGGGAGTTATTTTAGTAAGTAGTTATTCTACTTCAGAGTTGTACAACTATACAGTTGTTTTACAGAGCAATTGTGCAACTAGGCAGTTATTTTAGTAAGTAGTTATTCTACTTCAGAGTTGTACAACTATACAGTTCATTTACTGTGCAGTTGTGCAACAAGGGAGTTATTTTAGTAAGTAGTTATTCTACTTCAGAGTTGTACAACTATACAGTTCATTTACTGTGCAGTTGTGCAACAAGGGAGTTATTTTAGTAAGTAGTTATTCTACTTCAGAGTTGTACAACTATACAGTTGTTTTACTGTGCAATTGTGCAACTAGGCAGTTATTTTAGTAAGTAGTTATTCTACTTCAGAGTTGTACAACTATACAGTTCATTTACTGTGCAGTTGTGCAACAAGGGAGTTATTTTAGTAAGTAGTTATTCTACTTCAGAGTTGTACAACTATACAGTTGTTTTACTGTGCAGTTGTGCAACTAGGCAGTTGTTTTAGTAAGTAGTTATTCTACTTCAGAGTTGTACAACTATACAACAGAGTAAAATTGTTTTACAGAGCAATTGTGCAACTAGGCAGTTGTTTTAGTAAGTAGTTATTCTACTTCAGAGTTTTACAACTATACAGTTGTTTTACTGTGCAGTTGTGCAACTAGGCAGTTGTTTTAGTAAGTAGTTATTCTACTTCAGAGTTTTACAACTATACAGTTGTTTTACTGTGCAGTTGTGCAACTAGGCAGTTGTTTTAGTAAGTAGTTATTCTACTTCAGAGTTGAACAACTATACAGTTGTTTTACTGTGCAGTTGTGCAACTAGGCAGTTGTTTTAGTAAGTAGTTATTCTACTTCAGAGTTTTACAACTATACAGTTGTTTTACTGTGCAGTTGTGCAACTAGGCAGTTGTTTTAGTAAGTAGTTATTCTACTTCAGAGTTGAACAACTATACAGTTGTTTTACTGTGCAGTTGTGCAACTAGGCAGTTGTTTTAGTAAGTAGTTATTCTACTTCAGAGTTTTACAACTATACAGTTGTTTTACTGTGCAGTTGTGCAACTAGGCAGTTGTTTTAGTAAGTAGTTATTCTACTTCAGAGTTGAACAACTATACAGTTGTTTTACTGTGCAGTTGTGCAACTAGGCAGTTGTTTTAGTAAGTAGTTATTCTACTTCAGAGTTTTACAACTATACAGTTGTTTTACTGTGCAGTTGTGCAACTAGGCAGTTGTTTTAGTAAGTAGTTATTCTACTTCAGAGTTTTACAACTATACAGTTGTTTTACTGTGCAGTTGTGCAACTAGGCAGTTGTTTTAGTAAGTAGTTATTCTACTTCAGAGTTTTACAACTATACAGTTGTTTTACTGTGCAGTTGTGCAACTAGGCAGTTGTTTTAGTAAGTAGTTATTCTACTTCAGAGTTGAACAACTATACAGTTGTTTTACTGTGCAATTGTGCAACTAGGCAGTTGTTTTAGTGAGTAGTTATTCTACTTCAGAGTTGTACAACTATGCAGTTGTTTTACTGTGCAGTTGTGCAACTAGGCAGTTGTTTTAGTAAGTAGTTATTCTACTTCAGAGTTTTACAACTATACAGTTGTGTTACTGTGCAGTTGTGTAACTAGGCAGTTGTTTTAGTATGTAGTTATTTACTGCAGAGTTGAAATGCTATGCAGCTTTTATTTTATGAAGCTGTACTATTCGTAGTTGTTTTTTTACGCAGGTTTGCTAGTATGCTGTTGTACTGCTTTATAGTTGTTCTGTTATGCAGTTATTCTACTATAGAGTTGAACTTCTATGCAGCTGTACTTTTATGCAGTTGTTTTACTGTGTAGATATACTGATTATCCACTGCCATACTTGACTTAAAATAGGAATCAGTTTTATATCTGAAACATATTTACTATGCTGCCTCGTCATGTTGAGCCACTGGCATGCTAGTAGTTAGTTATTAAGACATTTATATCTTACTCAAGGTTCTCGGGGACTGGAGAGAACCTGTGCTGGAATTAAAGAAATCAAGGACTGCTCTTAACGTATCTTAGTTTAATGCAAACGTTGCAAAACGGCTGTTAAGTCTGGTCGTGACATCCTCCAGTGCTTGGTCAATCCTGCAGCTCCCTTGTTGCGACACCTTCCGCAGAACCCCACTAATGGTTCATTAGCAAATATCAACTGTCAATTAGCTGGGGCCTCATTAAAACATCGCAAGCTAGGATAAAACAATCACAGGACGTGTTAAATGCCAATTTACGTGCCATAATTTGACCGCAACTCAGTTTTGATGTGGATGAGTGGCTACGTACAATTGTTGAGCACGGTCTGCTAGCCCTGGCATGAATAAATATAGAAACATGTTGGAACTGGGTCAAGTATTAACCTTACATTTCATTTTATACAAGTGCTAAACAATCACATTGTTTGTGTTGAACGTATTGTGCTTCGTGAGTTTGACAGTTACTACATGCGTTAGTCCCAGTGTTTCAAAGGGTTCACAAACTGTCCGAGTTGTGACAATTCTAGACCTCAGGTAGACCACCGTACTGAAATATGCCAACAGGCATTCAGCGAATAAGATGTGTAAAAGAACAATTGTGAATACCTCGATCCACTGCAGATACATTGCTTGTAACCAGTCTGGTGTCGGTGGATGTCACCAGTCTGGTGCCGGTGGATGGCGCCAGGCCGTAGCTAACGGAGTACGGTACCATATGCACAGAAAACGGCCTACTGGCGGCGCAGAAATTATGTGTACTCGAGATTGAAGGTTTTAATAAGACTCTAAAATGCCTCCAACTAGATCATTGTTATCTTCGTTTAAATTACGTAACAAAATACTAATTTACAAATATTATTATAAGCTTTAAGAATTTTTGTCGTAGTCAGGGAAACAAACGTACAGGAATTAATAACCAATAGTTTTCACAGTGTACAAATCATAACTTACAATTAAGCCAGAAAAACAGTAGTGTGGTTGCATATGTCATAGCCCCTCCCCAGTGTGGTTCCCCTGACGAACTATTCGGTCACATAGTTTTCACAGTGTACAGTTCATAACTTACAATTAAGCGAGAAAAAAAGTAGTGTGGTTGCATTTGTCATAGCCCCTCCCCAGTGTGGTCCCCCTGATGAACTATTCGGTCAAATAGTTTTCACAGTGTACAGTTCATAACTTACAATTAAGCGAGAAAAACAGTAGTGTGATTGTATTTGTCATAGCCCCTCCCCAGTGTGGTCCCCCTGATGAACTATTCGGTCAAATAGTTTTCACAGTGTACAGTTCATAACTTACAATTAAGCGAGAAAAACAGTAGTGTGATTGCATTTGTCATAGCCCCTCCCCAGTGTGGTTCCCCTGAGGAACTATTCGGTCACATAGTTTTCACAGTGTACAGTTCATAACTTACAATTAAGCGAGAAAAAATGTAGTGTGGTTGCATTTGTTATAGCCCCTCCCCAGTGTGGTTCCCCTGAGGCACTATTCGGTCACATAGTTTTCACAGTGTACAGTTCATAACTTACAATTAAGCGAGAAAAAAAGTAGTGTGGTTGCATTTGTCATAGCCCCTCCCAAGTGTGGTCCCCCTGATGAACTATTCGGTCAAATAGTTTTCACAGGGTACAGTTCATAACTTACAATTAAGCGAGAAAAACATTAGTGTGGTTGCATTTGTCATAGCCCCTCCCCAGTGTGGTCCCCCTGACGAACTATTCCGTCACATAGTTTTCACAGTGTACAGTTCATAACTTACAATTAAGCGAGAAAATCAGTAGTGTGGTTGTATTTGTCATAGCCCCTCCCCATTGTGGTCCCCCTGAGGAACTATTCGGTCACCCAGTATTCACAGTCTACAAATCATAAATTACAATTAAGCGAGAAAAACAGTAGTGTGGTTGCATTTACCATAGCCCCTCCCCAGTGTGGTCCCCCTAAGGAACTATTCGGTCACATAGTTTTCACAGTGTACAGTTCATAACTTACAATTAAGCGAGAAAATCAGTAGTGTGGTTGTATTTGTCATAGCCCCTCCCCAGTGTGGTTCCCCTGACGAACTATTCGGTCAAATAGTTTTCACAGTGTACAAATCATAACTTACATTTAAGCGAGAAAAACAGTAGTGTGGTTGCATTTGTCATAGCCCCTCCCCAGTGTGGTTCTCCTGACGAACTATTCGGTCAAACAGTTTTCATAGTGTACAAATCATAACTTTCAATTAAGCGAGAAAAACAGTAGTGTGATTGCATTCGTCATAGCCCCTCCCCAGTGTGGTCCCCCTGAGGAACTATTCGGTCACATAGTTTTCACAGTGTACAGTTCATAACTTACAATTAAGCGAGAAAATCAGTAGTGTGGTTGAATTCGTCATAGCCCCTCCCCAGTGTGGTCCCCCTAAAGAACTATTCGGTCATATAGTTTTCACAGTGTACAGTTCATAACTTACAATTAAGCGAGAAAATCAGTAGTGTGGTTTTATTTGTCATAGCCCCTCCCCATTGTGGTCCCCCTGAGGAACTATTCGGTCAAATAGTTTTCACAGTGTACAGTTCATAACTTACAATTAAGCGAGAAAATCAGTAGTGTAGTTACATTTGTCATAGCCCCTCCCCAGTGTGGTTCCCCTGACGAACTATTCGGTCAAATAGTTTTCACAGTGTACAGTTCATAACTTACAATTAAGCGAGAAAAAAAGTAGTGTGGTTGCATTTGTCATAGCCCCTCCCAAGTGTGGTCCCCCTGATGAACTATTCGGTCAAATAGTTTTCACAGTGTACAGTTCATAACTTACAATTAAGCGAGAAAAACAGTAGTGTGATTGTATTTGTCATAGCCCCTCCCCAGTGTGGTTCCCCTGAGGAACTATTCGGTCACATAGTTTTCACAGTGTACAGTTCATAACTTACAATTAAGCGAGAAAAAATGTAGTGTGGTTGCATTTGTTATAGCCCCTCCCCAGTGTGGTTCCCCTGAGGCACTATTCGGTCACATAGTTTTCACAGTGTACAGTTCATAACTTACAATTAAGCGAGAAAAAAAGTAGTGTGGTTGCATTTGTCATAGCCCCTCCCAAGTGTGGTCCCCCTGATGAACTATTCGGTCAAATAGTTTTCACAGTGTACATTTCATAACTTACAATTAAGCGAGAAAAACATTAGTGTGGTTGCATTTGTCATAGCCCCTCCCCAGTGTGGTCCCCCTGACGAACTATTCCGTCACATAGTTTTCACAGTGTACAGTTCATAACTTACAATTAAGCGAGAAAATCAGTAGTGTGGTTGTATTTGTCATAGCCCCTCCCCATTGTGGTCCCCCTGAGGAACTATTCGGTCACCCAGTATTCACAGTCTACAAATCATAAATTACAATTAAGCGAGAAAAACAGTAGTGTGGTTGCATTTATCATAGCCCCTCCCCAGTGTGGTCCCCCTAAGGAACTATTCGGTCACATAGTTTTCACAGTGTACAGTTCATAACTTACAATTAAGCGAGAAAATCAGTAGTGTGGTTGTATTTGTCATAGCCCCTCCCCAGTGTGGTTCCCCTGACGAACTATTCGGTCAAACAGTTTTCATAGTGTACAAATCATAACTTTCAATTAAGCGAGAAAATCAGTAGTGTAGTTACATTTGTCATAGCCCCTCCCCAGTGTGGTTCCCCTGACGAACTATTCGGTCAAATAGTTTTCACAGTGTACAGTTCATAACTTACAATTAAGCTAGAAAAACAGTAGTGTGATTTCTTTTGTCATAGCCCCTCCCCAGTGTGGTTCCCCTGAGGAACTATTCGGTCACATAGTTTTCACAGTGTACAGTTCATAACTTACAATTAAGCGAGAAAATCAGTAGTGGGGTTGTATTTGTCATAGCCCCTCCCCAGTTTGGTCCCCCTGAGGAACTATTCGGTTACATAGTTTTCACAGTGTACAGTTCATAACTTACAATTAAGCGAGAAAATCAGTAGTGTGGTTGTATTTGTCATAGCCCCTCCCCAGTGTTGCCCCCCTGAGGAACTATTTGGTCACATAGTTTTCACAGTGTACAGTTCATAACTTACAATTAAGCGAGAAAATCAGTAGTGTGGTTGTATTTGTCATAGCCCCTCCCCAGTGTGGTCCCCCTGACGAACTATTCAGTCACATAGTTTTCACAGTGTACAAATCATAACTTACAATTAAGCAAGAAAAACAGTAGTGTGGTTGCATTTGTCATAGCCCCACCCCAGTGTGGTTCCCCTGACGAACTATTCGGTCAAATAGTTTCACAGTCTACAAATCATACATTACAATTAAGCGAGAAAAAACAGTAGTGTGGTTGCATTTGTCATAGCCCCTCCCCAGTGTGGTTCCCCTGACGAACTATTCGGTTAAATAGTTTTCACAGTGTACAAATCATAACTTACAATTACGCGAGAAAAACAGTAGTGTGGTTGCATTTGACATAGCCCCACCCCAGTGTGGTTCCCCTGACGAACTATTCGGTCAAATAGTTTCACAGTCTACAAATCATACATTACAATTAAGCGAGAAAAACAGTAGTGTGATTGCATTTGTCATAGCCCCTCCCCAGTTTGGTTCCCCTGACGAACTATTCGGTCAAATAGTTTTTACAGTGTACAGTTCATAACTTACAATTAAGCGAGAAAAACAGTAGTGTGGTTGCAATTGTCATAGCCCCTCCCCAGTGTGGTTCCCTTGACTAACTATTCGGTCAAATAGTATTCACAGTGTACAAATCATAACTTACAATTAAGCGAGAAAATCAGTAGTGTGATTGCATTTGTCATAGCCCCTCCCCAGTGTGGTCCCCCTGACGAACTATTCGGTCAAATAGTTTTCACAGTGTACAAATAATAACTTACAATTAAGCGAGAAAAACAGTAGTGTGATTGCATTTGTCATAGCCCCTCCCCAGTGTGGTCCCCCTGACGAACTATTCAGTCAAATAGTTTTCACAGTGTACAGTTCATAACTTACAATTAAGCTAGAAAAACAGTAGTGTGATTTCATTTGTCATAGCCCCTCCCCAGTGTGGTCCCCCTGAGGAAACTATTCTTCAATAGTTTTCACAGTGTACAGTTCATAACTTACAATTAAGCGAGAAAAACATTAGTGTGGTTGCATTTGTCATAGCCCCTCCCCAGTGTGGTCCCCCTGACGAACTATTCGGTCACATAGTTTTCACAGTGTACAATCATAACTTACAATTAAGCAAGAAAAACAGTAGTGTGGTTGTATTTGTCATAGCCCCTCCCCAGTGTGGTTCCCCTGACGAACTATTCGGTCAAATAGTTTCACAGTCTACAAATCATACATTACAATTAAGCGAGAAAAAACAGTAGTGTGGTTGCATTTGTCATAGCCCCTCCCCAGTGTGGTTCCCCTGACGAACTATTCGGTCAAATAGTTTTCACAGTGTACAAATCATAACATACAATTAAGCGAGAAAAACAGTAGTGTGATTGCATTTGTCATAGCCCCTCCCCAGTGTGGTCCCCCTGAGGAACAATTCGGTCAAATAGTTTTCACAGTGTACAAATCATAACTTACAATTAAGCGAGAAAAACTGTAGCGTGATTGCATTTATCATAGCCCCTCCCCAGTGTGGTCCCCCTGACGAACTATTCGGTCAAATAGTTTTCACAGTGTACAAATAATAACTTACAATTAAGCGAGAAAAACAGTAGTGTGATTGCATTTGTCATAGCCCCTCCCCAGTGTGGTCCCCCTGACGAACTATTCGGTCAAATAGTTTTCACAGTGTACAGTTCATAACTTACAATTAAGCGAGAAAATCAGTAGTGTTGTTGTATTTGTCATAGCCCCTCCCCAGTGTGGTCCCCCTGAGGAACTATTCGGTCATATAGTTTTCACAGTGTACAGTTCATAACTTACTTTTAGGCGAGAAAATCTGTAGTGTGGTTGTATTTCTCATAGCCCCTCCCCAGCGTGGTCCCCCTGAGGAACTATTCGGTTACATAGTTTTCACAGTGTACAGTTCATAACTTACAATTAAGCGAGAAAATCAGTAGTGTGGTTGTATTTGTCATAGCCCCTCCACAGTGTGGTCCCCCTGATGAACTATTCGGTCACATAGTTTTCACAGTGTACAGTTCATAACTTACAATTAAGCGAGAAAATCAGCAGTGTGGTTGTATTTGTCATAGCCCCTCCCCAGTGTGGTCTCCCTGACGAACTATTCGGTCACATAGTTTTCACAGTCTACAAATCATAAATTACAATTAAGCGAGAAAAATAGTAGTGTGGTTGCATTTGTCATAGCCCCTCCACAGTGTGGTCCCCCTGATGAACTATTCGGTCACATAGTTTTCACTGTGTACAGTTCATAACTTACAATTAAGCGAGAAAATCAGTAGTGTGGTTGTATTTGTCATAGCCCCTCCCCAGTGTGGTCCCCCTGACGAACTATTCGGTCAAATAGTTTTCACAGTGTACAAATTATAACTTACAATTAAGCGAGAAACACAGTAGTGTGGTTGCAGTTGTCATAGCCCCTCCCCAGTGTGGTTCCCCTGACGAACTATTCGGTCAAATAGTTTTCATAGTGTACAAATCATACCTTACAATTAAGCGAGAAAAACATTAGTGTGGTTGCATTTGTCATAGCCTCTCCCCAGTGTGGTTCCCCTGACGAACTATTCGGTCAAATAGTTTTCATAGTGTACAAATCATAACTTACAATTAAGCGAGAAAAACAGTAGTGTGATTGCATTTGTCATAGCCCCTCCCCAGTGTGGTTCCCCTGAGGAACTATTCGGTCACATAGTTTTCACAGTGTACAGTTCATAACTTACAATTAAGCGAGAAAATCAGTAGTGTGGTTGTATTTGTCGTAGCCCCTCCCCAGTTTGGTCCCCCTGAGGAACTATTCGGTCACATAGTTTTCAAAGTGTACAGTTCATAACTTACAATTAAGCGAGAAAATCATTAGTGTGGTTTTATTTGTCATAGCACCTCCCCAGGGTGGTCCCCCTGACGAACTATTCAGTCAAATAGTTTTCACAGTGTACAAATCATAACTTACAATTAAGCGAGAAAAACAGTAGTGTGGTTGCATTTGTCATAGCCCCACCCCAGTGTGGTTCCCCTGATGAACTATTAGATCAAATAGTTTTTACAGTGTACAAATCATAAATTACAATTAAGCGAGAAAAACAGTAGTGTGATTGCATTTGTCATAGCCCCTCCCCAGTGTGGTCCCCCTGACGAACTATTCGGTCAAATAGTTTTCACAGTGTACTAATCATAACTTACAATTAAGCGACAAAAACAGTAGGGTGATTGCATTTGTCATAGCCACTCCCCAGTGTGGTCCCCCTGACGAACTATTCGGTCAAATGGTTTTCACAGTGTACAAATCATAACTTACAATTAAGCGAGAAAAACAGTAGTGTGGTTGCATTTGTCATAGCCCCTCCCCAGTGTGGTTCCCCTGACGAACTATTCGGTCACATAGTTTTCACAGTGTACAGTTCATAACTTACAATTAAGCGAGAAAAAAAGTAGTGTGGTTGCATTTGTCATAGCCCCTCCCCAGTGTGGTCCCCCTGATGAACTATTCGGTCAAATAGTTTTCACAGTGTACAGTTCATAACTTACAATTAAGCGAGAAAAACATTAGTGAGGTTGCATTTGTCATAGCCCCTCCCCAGTGTGGTCCCCCTGACGAACTATTCGGTCACATAGTTTTCACAGTGTACAGTTCATATCTTACAATTAAGCGAGAAAAAAAGTAGTGTGGTTGCATTTGTCATAGCCCCTCCCCAGTGTGGTTCCCCTGAGGAACTATTCGGTCACATAGTTTTCACAGTGTACAGTTCATAACTTACAATTAAGCGAGAAAATCAGTAGTGTTGTTGTATTTGTCATAGCCCCTCACCAGTGTGGTCCCCCTGAGGAACTATTCGGTCATATAGTTTTCACAGTGTACAGTTCATAACTTACATTTAGGCGAGAAAATCTGTAGTGTGGTTGTATTTCTCATAGCCCCTCCCCAGCGTGGTCCCCCTGAGGAACTATTCGGTCACATAGTTTTCACTGTGTACAGTTCATAACTTACAATTAAGCGAGAAAATCAGTAGTGTGGTTGTATTTGTCATAGCCCCTCCCCAGTGTGGTTCCCCTGAGGAACTATTCGGTCACATAGTTTTCACAGTGTACAGTTCATAACTTACAATTAAGCGAGAAAATCAGTAGTGTGGTTTTATTTGTCATAGCACCTCCCCAGGGTGGTCCCCCTGACGAACTATTCAGTCAAATAGTTTTCACAGTGTACAAATCATAACTTACAATTAAGCGAGAAAAACAGTAGTGTGGTTACATTTGTCATAGCCCCTCCCCAGTGTGGTTCTCCTGATGAACTATTAGGTCAAATAGTTTTTACAGTGTACAAATCATAAATTACAATTAAGCGAGAAAAACAGTAGTGTGATTGCATTTGTCATAGCCCCTCCCCAGTGTGGTCCCCCTGACGAACTATTCGGTCAAATAGTTTTCACAGTGTACAAATCATAACTTACAATTAAGCGACAAAAACAGTAGGGTGATTGCATTTGTCATAGCCCCTCCCTAGTGTGGTCCCCCTGACGAACTTTTCGGTCAAATGGTTTTCACAGTGTACAAATCATAACTTACAATTAAGCGAGAAAAACAGTAGTGTGGTTGCATTTGTCATAGCCCCTCCCCAGTGTGGTTCCCCTGACGAACTATTCGGTCAAATAGTTTTCATAGTGTACAAATCATAACTTACAATTAAGCGAGAAAAACAGTAGTGTGGTTGCATTTGTCATAGCCCCTCCCCAGTGTGGTTCCCCTGACGAACTATTCGGTCAAATAGTTTTCATAGTGTACAAATCATAACTTACAATTAAGCGAGAAAAACAGTAGTGTGATTGCATTTGTCATAGCCCCTCCCCAGTGTGGTTCCCCTGAGGAACTATTCGGTCACATAGTTTTCACAGTGTACAGTTCATAACTTACAATTAAGCGAGAAAATCAGTAGTGTGGTTTTATTTGTCATAGCACCTCCCCAGGGTGGTCCCCCTGACGAACTATTCAGTCAAATAGTTTTCACAGTGTACAAATCATAACTTACAATTAAGCGAGAAAAACAGTAGTGTGGTTACATTTGTCATAGCCCCTCCCCAGTGTGGTTCTCCTGATGAACTATTAGGTCAAATAGTTTTTACAGTGTACAAATCATAAATTACAATTAAGCGAGAAAAACAGTAGTGTGATTGCATTTGTCATAGCCCCTCCCCAGTGTGGTCCCCCTGACGAACTATTCGGTCAAATAGTTTTCACAGTGTACAAATCATAACTTACAATTAAGCGACAAAAACAGTAGGGTGATTGCATTTGTCATAGCCCCTCCCCAGTTTGGTCCCCCTGACGAACTATTCGGTCAAATGGTTTTCACAGTGTACAAATCATAACTTACAATTAAGCGAGAAAAACAGTAGTGTGGTTGCATTTGTCATAGCCCCTCCCCAGTGTGGTTCCCCTGACGAACTATTGGGTCACATAGTTTTCACAGTGTACAGTTCATAACTTACAATTAAGCGAGAAAAAAAGTAGTGTGGTTGCATTTGTCATAGCCCCTCCCCAGTGTGGTCCCCCTGATGAACTATTCGGTCAAATAGTTTTCACAGTGTACAGTTCATAACTTAGAATTAAGCGAGAAAAACATTAGTGAAGTTGCATTTGTCATAGCCCCTCCCCAGTGTGGTCCCCCTGACGAACTATTCGGTCACATAGTTTTCACAGTGTACAGTTCATAACTTACAATTAAGCGAGAAAAAAAGTAGTGTTGTTGCATTTGTCATAGCCCCTCCCTAGTGTGGTTCCCCTGAGGAACTATTCGGTCACATAGTTTTCACAGTGTACAGTTCATAACTTACAATTAAGCGAGAAAAACAGTAGTGTGTTTGCATTTGTCATAGCCCCTCCCCAGTGTGGTTCCCCTGAGGAACTATTCGGTCACATATTTTTTCACAGTGTACAGTTCATAACTTACAATTAAGCGAGAAAATCAGTAGTGTGGTTGTATTTGTCATAGCCCCTCCCAAGTGTGGTCCCCCTAAGGAACTATTAGGTCACATAGTTTTCACAGTGTACAAATCATAACTTACAATTAAGCGAGAAAAACAGTAGTGTGGTTGCATTTGTCATAGCCCCTCCCCAGTGTGGTTCCCCTGACGAACTATTCGGTCACATAGTTTTCACAGTGTACAGTTCATAACTTACAATTAAGCGAGAAAAACAGTAGTGTGGTTGCATTTGTCATAGCCCCTCCCCAGTGTGGTTCCCCTGATGAACTATTCGGTCACATAGTTTTCACAGTGTACAGTTCATAACTTACAATTAAGCGAGAAAAACAGTAGTGTGGTTGCATTTGTCATAGCCCCTCCCCAGTGTGGTTCCCCTGACGAACTATTCGGTCAAATAGTTTTCACAGTGTACAAACCATAACTTTCAATTAAGCGTGAAAAACAGTAGTGTGGTTGCATTTGTCATAGCCCCTCCCCAGTGTGGTCCCCCTGACGAACTATTCGGTCAAATAGTTTTCACAGTGTACAGTTCATAACTTACAATTAAGCGAGAAAAAAAGTAGTGTGGTTGCATTTGTCATAGCCCCTCCCCAGTGTGGTCCCCCTGACGAACTATTCGGTCAAATAGTTTTCACAGTGTACAAATCATAACTTACAATTAAGCGAGAAAAACAGTAGTGTGATTGCATTTGTCATAGCCCCTCCCCAGTGTGGTTCCCCCTGACGAACTATTCGGTCAAATAGTTTTCACAGTGTACAGTTCATAACTTACAATTAAGCGAGAAAAACAGTAGTGTGATTGCATTTGTCATAGCCCCTCCCCAGTGTGGTCCCCTGATGAACTATTCGGTCTACAAATAGTTTTCACAGTGTACAAATCATAACTTACAATTAAGCGAGAAAAACAGTAGTGTGATTGCATTTGTCATAGCCCCTCCCCAGTGTGGTTCCCCTGGCATAAGAGCAATGACCTAGCCTTTTGCATCTCCAGTAGGGCACTGTGTTGTTATGTTTATTTGCAAGCTAGTTTCCCCTAACAATTGGACAATCAAGTTACATTTTATCTTAATTGAAATCAGTAGTGTGTTTATTTGTCATAGCCCCCACCAGGTGGTCCCTGAGAATATTCAGGTCAATAGTTTACACATAAGGATCAACTTACATTTTTGAGTTTAGTGTTGCAGTAGTTTCACGTACCAGTGGTGACAACAAGTTTAACATTTAGTTTACAGTTGCAAGTAGTTATCAACGTACAAAAGGAGAAAAAGTATTTTTAGTTTAGAGTTGCAATAGTCCACTCCCAAGGTAGCACACAGTTTAACTTTTTAGTTTACAGTGCAAGTAGGTTACCACGTACAAAAGGACAACAAGTTTAACTTTTAGTTAGAGTGCAAGTAGTTTACCACACACAAAAGGACACAAGTTTAACTTTTTAGTTTAGAGTTGCAAGTAGTTTACCACGTACAAAAGGACAACAAGTTTAACTTTTTAGTTTAGAGTTGCAAGTAGTTTACCACGTACAAAAGGACAACAAGTTTAACTTTTTAGTTTAGAGTTGCAAGTAGGTTACCACACACAAAAGGACAACAAGTTTAACTTTTTAGTTTAGAGTTGCAAGTAGTTTACCACGTACCAAAGGACAACAAGTTTAACTTTTTAGTTTAGAGTTGCAAGTAGTTTACCACGTACCAAAGGACAACAAGTTTAATTTTTTAGTTTAGAGTTGCAAGTAGTTTACCACGTACAAAAGGACAACAAATTTAACTTTTTAGTTTAGAGTTGCAAGTAGTTTACCACGTACAAAAGGACAACAAGTTTAACTTTTTAGTTTAGAGTTGCAAGTAGTTTACTACGTACCAAAGGACAACAAGTTTAACTTTTTAGTTTAGAGTTGCAAGTAGTTTACTACGTACCAAAGGACAACAAGTTTAACTTTTTAGTTTAGAGTTGCAAGTAGTTTACCACGTACAAAAGGACAACAAGTTTAACTTTTTAGTTTAGAGTTGCAAGTAATTTACCACGTACCAAAGGACAACAAGTTTAACTTTTTAGTTTAGAGAGTTGCAAGTAGTTTACCACGTACAAAAGGACAAGTTTAACTTTTTAGTTTAGAGTTGCAAGTAGTTTACCACGTACCAAAGGACAACAAGTTTAACTTTTTAGTTTAGAGTTGCAAGTAGTTTACCACGTACAAAAGGACAAGTTTAACTTTTTAGTTTAGAGTTGCAAGTAGTTTACCACGTACCAAAGGACAACAAGTTTAACTTTTTAGTTTAGAGAGTTGCAAGTAGTTTACCACGTACAAAAGGACAACAAGTTATACTTTTTAGTTTAGAGAGTTGCAAGTAGATTACCACACACAAAAGGACAACAAGTTTAACTTTTTAGTTTAGAGAGTTCCAAGTAGGTTACCACACACAAAAGGACAACAAGTTAAACATGTTATTTTAGAGAGTTGCAAGTACTTTACCACACACAAAAGGACAACAAGTTAAACATGTTATTTTAGAGAGTTGCAAGTAGTTTACCACACACAAAAGGACAACAAGTTAAACATGTTATTTTAGAGAGTTGCAAATAGTTTACCACACACAAAAGGACAACAAGTTTAACTTTTTAGTTTAGAGAGTTCCAAGTAGGTTACCACACACATAAGGACAACAAGTTAAACTTTTTAGTTTAGAGAGTTTCAAGTAGGTTACCACACACAAAAGGACAACAAGTTTAACTTTTTAGTTTAGAGAGTTCCAAGTAGGTTACCACACACAAAAGGACAACAAGTTAAACTTTTTAGTTTAGAGAGTTCCAAGTAGGTTACCACACACAAAAGGACAACAAGTTTTACTTTTTAGTTTAGAGAGTTTCAAGTAGGTTACCACACACAAAAGGACAACAAGTTTAACTTTTTAGTTTAGAGAGTTTCAAGTAGGTTACCACACACAAAAGGACAACAAGTTTAACTTTTTAGTTTAGAGAGTTCCAAGTAGGTTACCACACACAAAAGGACAACAAGTTAAACTTTTTAGTTTAGAGAGTTCCAAGTAGTTTACCACACACATAAGGACAACAAGTTAAACTTTTTAGTTTAGAGAGTTGCAAGTAGTTTACCACACACAAAAGGACAACAAGTTTAACTTTTTAGTTTAGAGAGTTGCAAGTAGGTTACCACACACAAAAGGACAACAAGTTTAACTTTTTAGTTTAGAGAGTTGCAAGTAGTTTACCACACACAAAAGGACAACAAGTTTAACTTTTTAGTTTAGAGAGTTCCAAGTAGGTTACCACACACAAAAGGACAACAAGTTTAACTTTTTAGTTTAGAGAGTTGCAAGTAGTTTACCACACACAAAAGGACAACAAGTTTAACTTTTTAGTTTAGAGAGTTCCAAGTAGGTTACCACACACAAAAGGACAACAAGTTAAACTTTTTAGTTTAGAGAGTTTCAAGTAGGTTACCACACACAAAAGGACAACAAGTTTAACTTTTTAGTTTAGAGAGTTTCAAGTAGGTTACCACACACAAAAGGACAACAAGTTTAACTTTTTAGTTTAGAGAGTTCCAAGTAGGTTACTACACACAAAAGGACAACAAGTTAAACTTTTTAGTTTAGAGAGTTCCAAGTAGTTTACAACACACATAAGGACAACAAGTTAAACTTTTTAGTTTAGAGAGTTGCAAGTAGTTTACCACACACAAAAGGACAACAAGTTTAACTTCTTAGTTTAGAGAGTTGCAAGTAGGTTACCACACACAAAAGGACAACAAGTTTAACTTTTTAGTTTAGAGAGTTGCAAGTAGTTTACCACACACAAAAGGACAACAAGTTTAACTTTTTAGTTTAGAGAGTTCCAAGTAGGTTACCACACACAAAAGGACAACAAGTTTAACTTTTTAGTTTAGAGAGTTGCAAGTAGTTTACCACACACAAAAGGACAACAAGTTTAACTTTTGAGTTTAGAGAGTTGCAAGTAGTTTACCACACACAAAAGGACAACAAGTTTAACTTTTTAGTTTAGAGAGTTCCAAGTAGTTTACCACACAAAAAAGGACAACAAGTTTAACTTTTTAGTTTAGAGAGTTCCAAGTAGGTTACCACACACAAAAGGACAACAAGTTTAACTTTTTAGTTTAGAGAGTTGCAAGTAGTTTACCACACACAAAAGGACAACAAGTTTAACTTTTTAGTTTAGAGAGTTGCAATTAGTTTACCACACACAAAAGGACAACAAGTTTAACTTTTTAGTTTAGAGAGTTCCAAGTAGTTTACCACACACAAAAGGACAACAAGTTTAACTTTTTAGTTTAGAGAGTTGCAAGTAGTTTACCACACACAAAAGGACAACAAGTTTAACATGTTATTTTAGAGAGTTGCAAGTAGTTTACCACACACAAAAGGACAACAAGTTAAACATGTTATTTTAGAGAGTTGCAAGTAGTTTACCACACACAAAAGGACAACAAGTTTAACTTTTTAGTTTAGAGAGTTGCAAGTAGTTTACCACACACAAAAGGACAACAAGTTTAACTTTTTAGTTTAGAGAGTTCCAAGTAGGTTACCACACACAAAAGGACAACAAGTTTAACTTTTTAGTTTAGAGAGTTGCAAGTAGTTTACCACACACAAAAGGACAACAAGTTTAACTTTTTAGTTAAGAGAGTTCCAAGTAGTTTACCACACACAAAAGGACAACAAGTTAAACTTTTTAGTTTAGAGAGTTGCAAGTAGTTTACCACACACAAAAGGACAACAAGTTAAACATGTTATTTTAGAGAGTTGCAAGTAGTTTACCACATACAAAAGGACAACAAGTTTAACATGTTATTTTAGAGAGTTGCAAGTAGTTTACCACACACAAAAGGACAACAAGTTAAACATGTTATTTTAGAGAGTTGCAAGTAGTTTACCACACACAAAAGGACAACAAGTTTAACTTTTTAGTTTAGAGAGTTCCAAGTAGGTTACCACACACAAAAGGACAACAAGTTTAACTTTTTAGTTTAGAGAGTTCCAAGTAGTTTACCACACACAAAAGGACAACAAGTTTAACTTTTTAGTTTAGAGAGTTCCAAGTAGTTTACCACACACAAAAGGACAAGTTTAACTTTTTAGTTTAGAGAGTTCCAAGTAGTTAACCATACACAAAAGGACAACAAGTTAAACTTTTTAGTTTAGAGAGTTGCAAGTAGTTTACCACACACAAAAGGACAACAAGTTTAACTTTTTAGTTTAGAGAGTTCCAAGTAGGTTACCACACACAAAAGGACAACAAGTTTAACTTTTTCGTTTAGAGAGTTGCAAGTAGGTTACCACACACAAAAGGACAACAAGTTTAACTTTTTAGTTTAGAGAGTTCCAAGTAGGTTACCACACACAAAAGGACAACAAGTTTAACTTTTTAGTTTAGAGAGTTGCAAGTAGTTTACCACACACAAAAGGACAACAAGTTTAACTTTTTAGTTTAGAGAGTTCCAAGTAGGTTACCACACACAAAAGGACAACAAGTTTAACTTTTTAGTTTAGAGAGTTGCAAGTAGTTTACCACACACAAAAGGACAACAAGTTTAACTTTTTAGTTTAGAGAGTTGCAAGTAGTTTACCACACACAAAAGGACAACAAGTTTAACTTTTTAGTTTAGAGAGTTCCAAGTAGTTTACCACACACAAAAGGACAACAAGTTTAACTTTTTAGTTTAGAGAGTTCCAAGTAGGTTACCACACACAAAAGGACAACAAGTTTAACTTTTTAGTTTAGAGAGTTGCAAGTAGTTTACCACACACAAAAGGACAACAAGTTTAACTTTTTAGTTTAGAGAGTTCCAAGTAGGTTACCACACACAAAAGGACAACAAGTTTAACTTTTTAGTTTAGAGAGTTGCAAGTAGTTTACCACACACAAAAGGACAACAAGTTTAACTTTTTAGTTTAGAGAGTTCCAAGTAGGTTACCACACACAAAAGGACAACAAGTTAAACATGTTATTTTAGAGAGTTGCAAGTAGTTTACCACACACAAAAGGACAACAAGTTAAACATGTTATTTTAGAGAGTTGCAAGTAGTTTACCACACACAAAAGGACAACAAGTTTAACATGTTATTTAAGAGAGTTGCAAGTAGTTTACCACACACAAAAGGACAACAAGTTAAACATGTTATTTTAGAGAGTTGCAAGTAGTTTACCACACACAAAAGGACAACAAGTTTAACTTTTTAGTTTAGAGAGTTGCAAGTAGTTTACCACACACAAAAGGACAACAAGTTTAACTTTTTAGTTTAGAGAGTTCCAAGTAGGTTACCACACACAAAAGGACAACAAGTTTAACTTTTTAGTTTAGAGAGTTGCAAGTAGTTTACCACACACAAAAGGACAACAAGTTTAACTTTTTAGTTTAGAGAGTTCCAAGTAGTTTACCACACACAAAAGGACAACAAGTTAAACTTTTTAGTTTAGAGAGTTGCAAGTAGTTTACCACACACAAAAGGACAACAAGTTAAACATGTTATTTTAGAGAGTTGCAAGTAGTTTACCACACACAAAAGGACAACAAGTTTAACATGTTATTTTAGAGAGTTGCAAGTAGTTTACCACACACAAAAGGACAACAAGTTAAACATGTTATTTTAGAGAGTTGCAAGTAGTTTACCACACACAAAAGGACAACAAGTTTAACTTTTTAGTTTAGAGAGTTGCAAGTAGTTTACCACACACAAAAGGACAACAAGTTTAACTTTTTAGTTTAGAGAGTTGCAAGTAGTTTACCACACACAAAAGGACAACAAGTTTAACTTTTTAGTTTAGAGAGTTCCAAGTAGGTTACCACACACAAAAGGACAACAAGTTTAACTTTTTAGTTTAGAGAGTTGCAAGTAGTTTACCACACACAAAAGGACAACAAGTTTAACTTTTTAGTTTAGAGAGTTCCAAGTAGGTTACCACACACAAAAGGACAACAAGTTTAACTTTTTAGTTTAGAGAGTTGCAAGTAGTTTACCACACACAAAAGGACAACAAGTTTAACTTTTTAGTTTAGAGAGTTGCAAGTAGTTTACCACACACAAAAGGACAACAAGTTTAACTTTTTAGTTTAGAGAGTTGCAAGTAGTTTACCACACACAAAAGGACAACAAGTTTAACTTTTTAGTTTAGAGAGTTGCAAGTAGTTTACCACACACAAAAGGACAACAAGTTTAACTTTTTAGTTTAGAGAGTTGCAAGTAGTTTACCACACACAAAAGGACAATAAGTTTAACTTTTTAGTTTAGAGAGTTGCAAGTAGTTTACCACACACAAAAGGACAACAAGTTTAACTTTTTAGTTTAGAGAGTTGCAAGTAGGTTACCACACACAAAAGGACAACAAGTTTAACTTTTTAGTTTAGAGAGTTGCAAGTAGTTTACCACACACAAAAGGACAACAAGTTTAACTTTTTAGTTTAGAGAGTTGCAAGTAGTTTACCACGTACCAAAGGGCAACAAGTTTAACTTTTTAGTTTAGAGAGTTGCAAGTAGTTTACCACACACAAAAGGATAACAAGTTAAACTTTTTAGTTTAGAGAGTTGCAAGTAGTTTACCACACACAAAAGGACAACAAGTTTAACTTTTTAGTTTAGAGAGTTGCAAGTAGTTTACCACACACAAAAGGACAACAAGTTTAACTTTTTAGTTTAGAGAGTTGCAAGTAGTTTACCACACACAAAAGGACAACAAGTTTAACTTTTTAGTTTAGAGAGTTGCAAGTAGTTTACCACACACAAAAGGACAACAAGTTTAACTTTTTAGTTTAGAGAGTTGCAAGTAGTTTACCACACACAAAAGGACAACAAGTTTAACTTTTTAGTTTAGAGAGTTGCAAGTAGGTTACCACACACAAAAGGACAACAAGTTTAACTTTTTAGTTTAGAGAGTTGCAAGTAGTTTACCACACACAAAAGGACAACAAGTTTAACTTTTTAGTTTAGAGAGTTGCAAGTAGTTTACCACGTACCAAAGGACAACAAGTTTAACTTTTTAGTTTAGAGAGTTGCAAGTAGTTTACCACACACAAAAGGACAACAAGTTTAACTTTTTAGTTTAGAGAGTTGCAAGTAGGTTACCACACACAAAAGGACAACAAGTTTAACTTTTTAGTTTAGAGAGTTGCAAGTAGTTTACCACACACAAAAGGACAACAAGTTTAACTTTTTAGTTTAGAGAGTTGCAAGTAGTTTACCACGTACCAAAGGACAACAAGTTAAACTTTTTAGTTTAGAGAGTTCCAAGTAGTTTACCACACACAAAAGGACAACAAGTTTAACTTTTTAGTTTAGAGAGTTGCAAGTAGTTTACCACACACAAAAGGACAACAAGTTTAACATGTTATTTTAGAGAGTTGCAAGTAGTTTACCACACACAAAAGGACAACAAGTTAAACATGTTATTTTAGAGAGTTGCAAGTAGTTTACCACACACAAAAGGACAACAAGTTTAACTTTTTAGTTTAGAGAGTTGCAAGTAGTTTACCACACACAAAAGGACAACAAGTTTAACTTTTTAGTTTAGAGAGTTCCAAGTAGGTTACCACACACAAAAGGACAACAAGTTTAACTTTTTAGTTTAGAGAGTTGCAAGTAGTTTACCACACACAAAAGGACAACAAGTTTAACTTTTTAGTTAAGAGAGTTCCAAGTAGTTTACCACACACAAAAGGACAACAAGTTAAACTTTTTAGTTTAGAGAGTTGCAAGTAGTTTACCACACACAAAAGGACAACAAGTTAAACATGTTATTTTAGAGAGTTGCAAGTAGTTTACCACATACAAAAGGACAACAAGTTTAACATGTTATTTTAGAGAGTTGCAAGTAGTTTACCACACACAAAAGGACAACAAGTTAAACATGTTATTTTAGAGAGTTGCAAGTAGTTTACCACACACAAAAGGACAACAAGTTTAACTTTTTAGTTTAGAGAGTTCCAAGTAGGTTACCACACACAAAAGGACAACAAGTTTAACTTTTTAGTTTAGAGAGTTCCAAGTAGTTTACCACACACAAAAGGACAACAAGTTTAACTTTTTAGTTTAGAGAGTTCCAAGTAGTTTACCACACACAAAAGGACAACAAGTTTAACTTTTTAGTTTAGAGAGTTCCAAGTAGTTTACCACACACAAAAGGACAACAAGTTTAACTTTTTAGTTTAGAGAGTTCCAAGTAGGTTACCACACACAAAAGGACAACAAGTTTAACTTTTTAGTTTAGAGAGTTGCAAGTAGTTTACCACACACAAAAGGACAACAAGTTTAACTTTTTAGTTTAGAGAGTTCCAAGTAGGTTACCACACACAAAAGGACAACAAGTTTAACTTTTTAGTTTAGAGAGTTGCAAGTAGTTTACCACACACAAAAGGACAACAAGTTTAACTTTTTAGTTTAGAGAGTTCCAAGTAGGTTACCACACACAAAAGGACAACAAGTTAAACATGTTATTTTAGAGAGTTGCAAGTAGTTTACCACACACAAAAGGACAACAAGTTAAACATGTTATTTTAGAGAGTTGCAAGTAGTTTACCACACACAAAAGGACAACAAGTTTAACATGTTATTTAAGAGAGTTGCAAGTAGTTTACCACACACAAAAGGACAACAAGTTAAACATGTTATTTTAGAGAGTTGCAAGTAGTTTACCACACACAAAAGGACAACAAGTTTAACTTTTTAGTTTAGAGAGTTGCAAGTAGTTTACCACACACAAAAGGACAACAAGTTTAACTTTTTAGTTTAGAGAGTTCCAAGTAGGTTACCACACACAAAAGGACAACAAGTTTAACTTTTTAGTTTAGAGAGTTGCAAGTAGTTTACCACACACAAAAGGACAACAAGTTTAACTTTTTAGTTTAGAGAGTTCCAAGTAGTTTACCACACACAAAAGGACAACAAGTTAAACTTTTTAGTTTAGAGAGTTGCAAGTAGTTTACCACACACAAAAGGACAACAAGTTAAACATGTTATTTTAGAGAGTTGCAAGTAGTTTACCACACACAAAAGGACAACAAGTTTAACATGTTATTTTAGAGAGTTGCAAGTAGTTTACCACACACAAAAGGACAACAAGTTAAACATGTTATTTTAGAGAGTTGCAAGTAGTTTACCACACACAAAAGGACAACAAGTTTAACTTTTTAGTTTAGAGAGTTGCAAGTAGTTTACCACACACAAAAGGACAACAAGTTTAACTTTTTAGTTTAGAGAGTTGCAAGTAGTTTACCACACACAAAAGGACAACAAGTTTAACTTTTTAGTTTAGAGAGTTGCAAGTAGGTTACCACACACAAAAGGACAACAAGTTTAACTTTTTAGTTTAGAGAGTTGCAAGTAGTTTACCACACACAAAAGGACAACAAGTTTAACTTTTTAGTTTAGAGAGTTGCAAGTAGTTTACCACACACAAAAGGACAACAAGTTTAACTTTTTAGTTTAGAGAGTTGCAAGTAGTTTACCACACACAAAAGGACAACAAGTTTAACTTTTTAGTTTAGAGAGTTGCAAGTAGTTTACCACACACAAAAGGACAACAAGTTTAACTTTTTAGTTTAGAGAGTTGCAAGTAGTTTACCACACACAAAAGGACAACAAGTTTAACTTTTTAGTTTAGAGAGTTGCAAGTAGTTTACCACACACAAAAGGACAACAAGTTTAACTTTTTAGTTTAGAGAGTTGCAAGTAGTTTACCACACACAAAAGGACAACAAGTTTAACTTTTTAGTTTAGAGAGTTGCAAGTAGTTTACCACACACAAAAGGACAACAAGTTTAACTTTTTAGTTTAGAGAGTTGCAAGTAGTTTACCACACACAAAAGGACAACAAGTTTAACTTTTTAGTTTAGAGAGTTGCAAGTAGTTTACCACGACACAAAAGGACAACAAGTTTAACTTTTTAGTTTAGAGAGTTGCAAGTAGTTTACCACACACAAAAGGACAACAAGTTTAACTTTTTAGTTTAGAGAGTTGCAAGTAGTTTACCACACACAAAAGGACAACAAGTTTAACTTTTTAGTTTAGAGAGTTGCAAGTAGTTTACCACACACAAAAGGACAACAAGTTTAACTTTTTAGTTTAGAGAGTTGCGAGTAGTTTACCACACACAAAAGGACAACAAGTTTAACTTTTTAGTTTAGAGAGTTGCAAGTAGTTTACCACACACAAAAGGACAACAAGTTTAACTTTTTAGTTTAGAGAGTTGCAAGTAGTTTACCACACACAAAAGGACAACAAGTTTAACTTTTTAGTTTAGAGAGTTGCAAGTAGGTTACCACACACAAAAGGACAACAAGTTTAACTTTTTAGTTTAGAGAGTTGCAAGTAGTTTACCACACACAAAAGGACAACAAGTTTAACTTTTTAGTTTAGAGAGTTGCAAGTAGTTTACCACGTACCAAAGGACAACAAGTTTAACTTTTTAGTTTAGAGAGTTGCAAGTAGTTTACCACACACAAAAGGACAACAAGTTTAACTTTTTAGTTTAGAGAGTTGCAAGTAGGTTACCACACACAAAAGGACAACAAGTTTAACTTTTTAGTTTAGAGAGTTGCAAGTAGTTTACCACACACAAAAGGACAACAAGTTTAACTTTTTAGTTTAGAGAGTTGCAAGTAGTTTACCACGTACCAAAGGACAACAAGTTAAACTTTTTAGTTTAGAGAGTTCCAAGTAGTTTACCACACACAAAAGGACAACAAGTTTAACTTTTTAGTTTAGAGAGTTGCAAGTAGTTTACCACACACAAAAGGACAACAAGTTTAACATGTTATTTTAGAGAGTTGCAAGTAGTTTACCACACACAAAAGGACAACAAGTTAAACATGTTATTTTAGAGAGTTGCAAGTAGTTTACCACACACAAAAGGACAACAAGTTTAACTTTTTAGTTTAGAGAGTTGCAAGTAGTTTACCACACACAAAAGGACAACAAGTTTAACTTTTTAGTTTAGAGAGTTCCAAGTAGGTTACCACACACAAAAGGACAACAAGTTTAACTTTTTAGTTTAGAGAGTTGCAAGTAGTTTACCACACACAAAAGGACAACAAGTTTAACTTTTTAGTTAAGAGAGTTCCAAGTAGTTTACCACACACAAAAGGACAACAAGTTAAACTTTTTAGTTTAGAGAGTTGCAAGTAGTTTACCACACACAAAAGGACAACAAGTTAAACATGTTATTTTAGAGAGTTGCAAGTAGTTTACCACATACAAAAGGACAACAAGTTTAACATGTTATTTTAGAGAGTTGCAAGTAGTTTACCACACACAAAAGGACAACAAGTTAAACATGTTATTTTAGAGAGTTGCAAGTAGTTTACCACACACAAAAGGACAACAAGTTTAACTTTTTAGTTTAGAGAGTTCCAAGTAGGTTACCACACACAAAAGGACAACAAGTTTAACTTTTTAGTTTAGAGAGTTCCAAGTAGTTTACCACACACAAAAGGACAACAAGTTTAACTTTTTAGTTTAGAGAGTTCCAAGTAGTTTACCACACACAAAAGGACAAGTTTAACTTTTTAGTTTAGAGAGTTCCAAGTAGTTAACCATACACAAAAGGACAACAAGTTAAACTTTTTAGTTTAGAGAGTTGCAAGTAGTTTACCACACACAAAAGGACAACAAGTTTAACTTTTTAGTTTAGAGAGTTCCAAGTAGGTTACCACACACAAAAGGACAACAAGTTTAACTTTTTCGTTTAGAGAGTTGCAAGTAGGTTACCACACACAAAAGGACAACAAGTTTAACTTTTTAGTTTAGAGAGTTCCAAGTAGGTTACCACACACAAAAGGACAACAAGTTTAACTTTTTAGTTTAGAGAGTTGCAAGTAGTTTACCACACACAAAAGGACAACAAGTTTAACTTTTTAGTTTAGAGAGTTCCAAGTAGGTTACCACACACAAAAGGACAACAAGTTTAACTTTTTAGTTTAGAGAGTTGCAAGTAGTTTACCACACACAAAAGGACAACAAGTTTAACTTTTTAGTTTAGAGAGTTGCAAGTAGTTTACCACACACAAAAGGACAACAAGTTTAACTTTTTAGTTTAGAGAGTTCCAAGTAGTTTACCACACACAAAAGGACAACAAGTTTAACTTTTTAGTTTAGAGAGTTCCAAGTAGGTTACCACACACAAAAGGACAACAAGTTTAACTTTTTAGTTTAGAGAGTTGCAAGTAGTTTACCACACACAAAAGGACAACAAGTTTAACTTTTTAGTTTAGAGAGTTCCAAGTAGGTTACCACACACAAAAGGACAACAAGTTTAACTTTTTAGTTTAGAGAGTTGCAAGTAGTTTACCACACACAAAAGGACAACAAGTTTAACTTTTTAGTTTAGAGAGTTCCAAGTAGGTTACCACACACAAAAGGACAACAAGTTAAACATGTTATTTTAGAGAGTTGCAAGTAGTTTACCACACACAAAAGGACAACAAGTTAAACATGTTATTTTAGAGAGTTGCAAGTAGTTTACCACACACAAAAGGACAACAAGTTTAACATGTTATTTAAGAGAGTTGCAAGTAGTTTACCACACACAAAAGGACAACAAGTTAAACATGTTATTTTAGAGAGTTGCAAGTAGTTTACCACACACAAAAGGACAACAAGTTTAACTTTTTAGTTTAGAGAGTTGCAAGTAGTTTACCACACACAAAAGGACAACAAGTTTAACTTTTTAGTTTAGAGAGTTCCAAGTAGGTTACCACACACAAAAGGACAACAAGTTTAACTTTTTAGTTTAGAGAGTTGCAAGTAGTTTACCACACACAAAAGGACAACAAGTTTAACTTTTTAGTTTAGAGAGTTCCAAGTAGTTTACCACACACAAAAGGACAACAAGTTAAACTTTTTAGTTTAGAGAGTTGCAAGTAGTTTACCACACACAAAAGGACAACAAGTTAAACATGTTATTTTAGAGAGTTGCAAGTAGTTTACCACACACAAAAGGACAACAAGTTTAACATGTTATTTTAGAGAGTTGCAAGTAGTTTACCACACACAAAAGGACAACAAGTTAAACATGTTATTTTAGAGAGTTGCAAGTAGTTTACCACACACAAAAGGACAACAAGTTTAACTTTTTAGTTTAGAGAGTTGCAAGTAGTTTACCACACACAAAAGGACAACAAGTTTAACTTTTTAGTTTAGAGAGTTGCAAGTAGTTTACCACACACAAAAGGACAACAAGTTTAACTTTTTAGTTTAGAGAGTTCCAAGTAGGTTACCACACACAAAAGGACAACAAGTTTAACTTTTTAGTTTAGAGAGTTGCAAGTAGTTTACCACACACAAAAGGACAACAAGTTTAACTTTTTAGTTTAGAGAGTTCCAAGTAGGTTACCACACACAAAAGGACAACAAGTTTAACTTTTTAGTTTAGAGAGTTGCAAGTAGTTTACCACACACAAAAGGACAACAAGTTTAACTTTTTAGTTTAGAGAGTTGCAAGTAGTTTACCACACACAAAAGGACAACAAGTTTAACTTTTTAGTTTAGAGAGTTGCAAGTAGTTTACCACACACAAAAGGACAACAAGTTTAACTTTTTAGTTTAGAGAGTTGCAAGTAGTTTACCACACACAAAAGGACAACAAGTTTAACTTTTTAGTTTAGAGAGTTGCAAGTAGTTTACCACACACAAAAGGACAATAAGTTTAACTTTTTAGTTTAGAGAGTTGCAAGTAGTTTACCACACACAAAAGGACAACAAGTTTAACTTTTTAGTTTAGAGAGTTGCAAGTAGGTTACCACACACAAAAGGACAACAAGTTTAACTTTTTAGTTTAGAGAGTTGCAAGTAGTTTACCACACACAAAAGGACAACAAGTTTAACTTTTTAGTTTAGAGAGTTGCAAGTAGTTTACCACGTACCAAAGGACAACAAGTTTAACTTTTTAGTTTAGAGAGTTGCAAGTAGTTTACCACACACAAAAGGACAACAAGTTTAACTTTTTAGTTTAGAGAGTTGCAAGTAGTTTACCACACACAAAAGGACAACAAGTTTAACTTTTTAGTTTAGAGAGTTGCAAGTAGTTTACCACACACAAAAGGACAACAAGTTTAACTTTTTAGTTTAGAGAGTTGCGAGTAGTTTACCACACACAAAAGGACAACAAGTTTAACTTTTTAGTTTAGAGAGTTGCAAGTAGTTTACCACACACAAAAGGACAACAAGTTTAACTTTTTAGTTTAGAGAGTTGCAAGTAGTTTACCACACACAAAAGGACAACAAGTTTAACTTTTTAGTTTAGAGAGTTGCAAGTAGGTTACCACACACAAAAGGACAACAAGTTTAACTTTTTAGTTTAGAGAGTTGCAAGTAGTTTACCACACACAAAAGGACAACAAGTTTAACTTTTTAGTTTAGAGAGTTGCAAGTAGTTTACCACGTACCAAAGGACAACAAGTTTAACTTTTTAGTTTAGAGAGTTGCAAGTAGTTTACCACACACAAAAGGACAACAAGTTTAACTTTTTAGTTTAGAGAGTTGCAAGTAGGTTACCACACACAAAAGGACAACAAGTTAAACTTTTTAGTTTAGAGAGTTGCAAGTAGTTTACCACACACAAAAGGACAACAAGTTTAACTTTTTAGTTTAGAGAGTTGCAAGTAGTTTACCACGTACCAAAGGACAACAAGTTAAACTTTTTAGTTTAGAGAGTTGCAAGTAGTTTACCACACACAAAAGGACAACAAGTTTAACTTTTTAGTTTAGAGAGTTGCAAGTAGTTTACCACACACAAAAGGACAACAAGTTTAACTTTTTAGTTTAGAGAGTTGCAAGTAGGTTACCACACACATAAGGACAACAAGTTTAGCTTTTTAGTTTAGAGAGTTGCAAGTAGGTTACCACACACATAAGGACAACAAGTTTAACTTTTTAGTTTAGAGAGTTCCAAGTAGGTTACCACACACAAAAGGACAACAAGTTTAGCTTTTTAGTTTAGAGAGTTGCAAGTAGTTTACCACACACAAAAGGACAACAAGTTTAACTTTTTAGTTTAGAGAGTTGCAAGTAGTTTACCACACACAAAAGGACAACAAGTTAAACATGTTATTTTAGAGAGCTGCAAGTAGTTTATCACGTACAAACATTTTATTCCAACCTTAATTTACAATAAGAAAGTCGTTTTTATAGAAATATCCATGTTGATATTGAAATCGACAATGATGAAATTTAAAATACGATGAAAATTTTTGGAATAGTTTGCATTTGGAAGAATTATGATTTGGAAAAGACATTGCTTCAAAAGAAATACAATAGAAATTTATCATTGGAACTTTCAAATTTGAACTTTTGACACCGTATCTATGTTGATACTTGATAATGTTACTTGATATTCTTGTACCCTTACCTGTTCAAGGAAGTTTCAGCTATAGATTCTCCGTAATTTTAAATTCAAAATAATATCAACCGTAAACAAATATAACAGGAATTAATTTGATATCTTACGTCATAAACAGGTAAATAAAGACTAACAATTTACAATTTTGCTGCAATACACATTCAATAACGATTAAAATAAAATCTTGTGTATAAACGGTGTCCTGCCCCAACACCAGAACAACTGGAAGTACATTCACAATTAATTGAAATATATGAAGCCGTCAGGTCGCCGACCGTCCTTGCGGATACGGAAGTGATGGCCGTGACACACTTCACTTCGGGTTTCTTCGGCTAAGTTCGGGTGTAGGCTATTAGATTCAACGTTTTGCCTTCGTTAGACTTGCCGGTGCAAATTACTCATTAGAAGGAGCGGTTTTTCGTTTATTATTCAGTCAGTGTCAACTGAGTTGTTTAGTTTATCAGCTATTGACCTCGACTGAGTGTGAACTGTTTGTTAATCGGCTGTATAACCTTGAGTCCCACTACTCCCACTCAAACTATTTGAAATTTAGCACCTCGGAAAATCGCTTCTGCATATTGTCAATTGTAAAAAGACGCTGTACTAGAATAAAAAATGTGAAATAAATTTTGAAAGATCCTTTGATCCAGTTTCTTAACGATAGTAAATAAAAATGTAAAAAGTGAAGTTTATTGTATTAGATACACAAGCTAGCCGAGGGTCTAGAAGGTATAGAAGCGCAGAATTCGTTTCATAACGTTTTTAATTAACCCAATTTATGAATATACAACAATTTATTTAAAAAAATTTACCAGTATCAAGCATTGAATTACATTGCCCTAAGCAATCAACATGTTTCATTACAATATCTACAAAATATCATACCAAAAATAATTTGATTGGCAAAGTTACGTAACTATCGGCTTATGTACATTACATTAGTATTACAGAAACATATCCAAGAATGTCAACCACTTCAACCCAACTCTACATTAGAGGGTGCGAAAGCGGAATCCGGCTGCAACAGACATCTATCTGATGCGATCGGTTTCCGGCTTAGGTCCTTCCTGGCTTCGCTCGGAACCGATCCGTTTCCGCCACAATGGGCGCCAAGGCTTGGGGAAAAGCGTGCAATTCCGTTTCCACGACCACTTACAGTGTTGCACGGTACAATAGGTTTGTCCTTTGTTAACTCATTGAGGGGCTTCGTGTGTCTTTCAGATTGTTTTTTTTTACGCGAAATTATTTTGTCGTATCAAATTTGAAGTACGTTATTCACTACTTGAATAACTCTTCATAAAAACTATTTCATAAATAAGGTCACCTTTAATAAGATTCAATATGGAAAATTGGTTCTCTAAGACAATCAATAATAAACCCATCTCTTAATTCCATTCCAGTTAAAGAGGATCCGCTGTAGATTTATCTATCATAACTCCCATTTTCATGTATAATCTCCAGAAAGTTGATTATGATAATAACAAGTTCTGTAATATTCTTAAAACTTAGGTAAAATGGATACATGCCCACACTATTTACAATCAACCAGCAACACGTTTTATTTTTTTGTATATTTTAACACAAATGACACTTTATTTATTATCCAAACGTTGATATGGAACAACAGTCCAAATTACGTAGATATCAATAACCGTCCCTATATATATTTTTCTTTTCAAAATACAGAACATGGCCCTGAAAACGTTGTTCCTGTTTTGAAAGAAATTTATATCGAATTACTTAAAAATCAAAGAACATTTTTTGAATGGAATACTGTGTTTATAACTAATACATCATTAAAATTCCTCACCAAAGCAACACATCTTTTACAATTAAAATATCAAATTGAACATATTGTAGAACATAATAATCAAACCACAATCTGTAATATAACATTTTTGCAAACGCCCGTTAAAAGCTACACTAATAACGAAATAAATGGAAACTGTCCGATGTATATAAACTAGTTTTATATGACACAATTGAAATTTCTCTATATTAGTAATAGAAAATACTCCTATTGAATGTATCAATATAAAAGTAAAAAAATTGCAATAATGAAATTATCAGTTTATCACCTTGATAATGAAATACTTCATGACATATGAACATGTGTGCCTTACTAAATTAGCGAGTACAGTCATGGCAAAACCACAGGACTTACTCAATTTAATTGCCTCATTGTCTGTGGCTTGTTTTCTTGTGGGTTTATCTAGGAGCAAGATTTAACAAGGAGACTGTATCGGCCACTGCATCAGGACGTGATGTCTGCGCAACCTCAACCATCATTCAACAACTTACTTCACCCATCCTCTGATGGCCATCTGCCACAGGCTTTCCTTCCAGTGATGGTGTCAATGAATACAAGAAGTCACCACATCAGGACGTGAAGTCTGCACAACCTCAACCATCATTCAACAACTTACTTCACCCATCCTCTGATGGCCATCTGCCACAGGCCTTCCTTCCAGTGATGGTGTCAATGAATACAAGAAGTCACCACATCAGGACGTGAGGTCTGCACAACCTCAACCATCATTTAACAACTTACTTCACCCATCCTCTGATGGCCATCTGCCACAGGCCTTCCTTCCAGTGATGGTGTCAATGAATACAAGAAGTCACCACATCAGGATGTGAGGTCTGCACAACCTCAACCATCATTTAACAACTTACTTCACCCATCCTCTGATGGCCATCTGCCACAGGCCTTCCTTCCAGTGATGGTGTCAATGAATACAAGAAGTCACCACATCAGGACGTGAGGTCTGCACAACCTCAACCATCATTTAACAACTTACTTCACCCATCCTCTGATGGCCATCTGCCACAGGCCTTCCTTCCAGTGATGGTGTCAATGAATACAAGAAGTCACCACATCAGGATGTGAGGTCTGCACAACCTCAACCATCATTCAACAACTTACTTCACCCATCCTCTGATGGCCATCTGCCACAGGCCTTCCTTCCAGTGATGGTGTCAATGAATACAAGAAGTCACCACATCAGGATGTGAGGTCTGCACAACCTCAACCATCATTTAACAACTTACTTCACCCATCCTCTGATGGCCATCTGCCACAGGCTTTCCTTCCAGTGATGGTGTCAATGAATACAAGAAGTCACCACATCAGGACGTGAGGTCTGCGCAACCTCAACCATCATTCAACAACTTACTTCCCCCATCCTCTGATGGCCGTCTGCCACAGGCCTTCCTTTCAGTGATGGGCCAATGAACAGAAGAAGACAGTGTCGATCACCACATCAAGACGTGAGGTCTGCACAACCTCAACCATCAGTACAGAACTTACGTCACACATCCTCTCATGGACATATTGTTTTTATGATCTGGGATTATGTTCAATTGACTGAGTTTCAAGATCTTGATTGGGCAAGGGTTAGAACAAGAGGAGTCTTTTAACTTTGTTATACAGTATCCGTATAACCAATAATGCAAGAAGCGTCTTCACCCTACTACTCACAAGCAGATTAACTTAACCTATAAATCTACTGTCATTACCTTACTGATATTCAAGAATAAATACTCGAGGTGGTTGTAAATCAAAAATAATCTAGTGATCTGTAATGCTAGCTTAACAAAAAAATATATGTACAGCATAGCCTTAAATTTAATACGCACTAATCGAGGCCAGAAAATAATTTTTTTTTTTTTTTCAAAAATTCAAGAGGCATTCCAAAACGTTACTAAATAAACTTTTGCCAGCCTATAAAATCATTAGTAAGGCAGTTTTATGTACTCCCGTGAGACTAATTAGGGTTGAGGTAAGCGATTGTCGCCCATTGTGTCAGGACAATTGGTAATCATAAAGGTTCACAATAGCATGGCGTAAGCAATCAGAAGCCTTCTGTCGTGTTCATCAAGAGTTACGTTTGATTCTCCGTTTGTCGTCTGGCATTGCAACATTTCACTGGCATTCTCGGGTTGGCCAATATAATGTTGTGTTCTGTCTTCACAAGTCAGACTAACTGGACATAGTTGAACAAACTGTACATAGATATATAATTCTTCTCTTTTAAACATTATTCGTAGCCACAAACAATTGATATCCCTCTCAAATAATTTAAAATAAATAAAATAAAAAGAAAATGTAACAATCAAAATCCATACTTCTATAAAGTTTATACAAGCTGCAGAAATTGTAATGTAAAGTAAGCAAAATATGACCTTACATGTACGATATTCGGATTTCCAACTACCAACCATGGATAACATATATTTTCACGCATAAGCTATCTACGTACACACGATTGTTTCTCCGTCACCAACCACAGTTTCCCAACAAACTACCAACTCTCAACACCAATCACTTGTACAAGCATCAGTTTTGCAACCACCCATCGTACGTACAAATCCGATTGATATAACCGATTCCTGCTTACATTCGATTGCCTTAATTACGTGACCAAAGGAGTATAATAATAAGATGCATTACAAATATCGTAAGTGTGTATGATTTACCCACATTGTTCTGAACTGTCGTACTCAATCATAAACAAATATCGTAAGTGTGTATATGATTTACCCGCATTGTTCTGAACTGTCGTACTCAATCATAAACAAATATCGTAAGTGTGTATATGATTTACCCGCATTGTTCTGAACTGTCGTACTCAATCATAAACAAATATTGTAAGTGTGTATATGATTTACCCGCATTGTTCTGAACTGTCGTACTCAATCATAAACAAATATCGTAAGTGTGTATATGATTTACCCGCATTGTTCTGAACTGTCGTACTCAATTATAAACAAATATCGTAAGTGTGTATATGATT